>PVJS01009744.1:0-49597 GCA_004027185.1 Glis glis
TTCTCTTCTCCTCCTCCTCCTCCTCCTCCTCCTCCTCCTCCTCTTCCTCCTCCTCCTCCTCCTTCTTCTCCTCCTCCTCCTCATTTTCCCTTCATTTTTTTTTGGTACTGGGGATTGAACCAGGGGCATTCTACTTCTGAGCTACACTCCTAGCCCTATGTTATTTATTTTGAAACAGGGTCACACTAAGTTGCTGGGGCAGGCCTCAAACCTGTATCTTTTATTATTTGCCTGTTTATTATATGCCAGGGCTTGTTTGAAATGATTTCTTCCTAGAATCCTGACTACTCGAATGAGAGTTTTGCTATGTAGTTTGGGGTTGGGCATAAAGGTATTGGTATGTGTACATATAAATTCGGGTGGAAAGTAATTATGCTGATGAAGAGAATTTAGTCTATATCCTTACCAGTGGTAAATTGGTGTGCAGCCTTGACTTAAGGTAAATAAGACCTTAGTTTTCCCTTTAGAAACTTCTAGAAATGGTTTACCTTAGCATTGGTAGAATCATTTTACCAATATAAATTGCTTTGTAAGTTTTTCTATTTTGTTGTGATTCTACCTGATAGAGTTAATCACTCTCCCTTCTGTACTACATCTGGACTTTGCACAAACGCCTATTTCTGCACATCTCCCACCATTTGGGGATCATTTGTATACACGTCTGCCTCTGACACCAGACCACGAAGACAGATAGCATTGTGTTAGCTTTGTATCCCCAGTGCTTAGAACATCCAGGTTCAGAGCATGTTTGCAGACCTGAACTCCTGCGTCCACAGGACTTCTGTTTTTCACTGCTTGAAGTCTGTCCCCTGAAGTCCTCTCTCCTCCAACTTCCATGTGTCCATCCCCTTCAATTATGGTTTGATCTATAAATTAATGCTTATCTTCTCCATGTACTATATACATTTCCTTTTTTTGGTACTAAAGATTGAGCACAGAGGCATTCTACCTCTGAGCTACACCCCCAGCCCTATTTTATTTTTTTTATTTTGAAACAGGGTCTTGCTAAGTTGCTGAGGTTGGCCTCAAACCTGCAATCTTCCTGTCTCAGCCTCCCAAGTACTGGGATTACAGGTGTGCACCACCACACCTGGCTCCTTATTTCTTAAATTACCAATATCATTTCCCTATTGGCCCTAATGAGAAATGATCCATGAGAATCATGTTAAATGTGTCCTGTGATGGGGTTTCAAGCCACAGGATGAGGATAGCTTATCTGTAAACAAGACTCTGTGTGTGTGTGTGTGTGTGTGTGTGTGTGTGTGTGTGTGTGTGTGTGAGAGAGAGAGAGAGAGAGAGAGAGAGACTGAGGATTGAGCACAGGGGCACTCTACTACTGAGCTACACCTCCAGCACTTTTGATTTTGAGACAGGGTCTCACTAAGTTGCCTAGGACAGCCTTGAACCTGCAATCCCCCGTCTCAGTCCCCCAAGTACTGGGATTATAGGCATGCTCCACTGAACCTGGCTCTGTGAACAAGACTTTAAAGGTAAGAAATAAAGATCCATTCTTTCTTTTGACTATCCCTGCTTCATCAATAATTTTTAGCTCTTTTCACCTAAAATAATAGTGGAGCTGAGTAGGTGGAGCTGAGAAGCCAAGATCTTCTATCCAGTGTTTAAACACAGACTATGCGTGTCTTTTCCAGAGAGAGAGAGAGAGTGAGAGAGAGAAAGAGAGAGCGCGAGCAACCTGCCCTTGTATTTAGAATAAGGACAGCAAGAAGCCTGCATATAGTTTGTGCTTGATGGATATTTATGGTTCAATAGAGGCTAAAGGAACCTGCCCTATCACTAGTGTTTCTATCACTGTGACAATCAGCCTCTCAAACCAGACATCGTGATAATTGATTAAGATCTACTTGGGATGGAGAGACATTCTTAATGGTTGATTTATTGACTGAAAAATCCATCATTAAACAATACAGTGAACATTATAGTCACAGTGTATATATTTTCTGATGAGAGATTTTAATCTACACAACCATTGTTTTTCTAGAGGTTGACTTGGGGCTCACCAGTTTAATAATTATTTTCTTACAGAGGTGGTCTCAACTTGGCCTGACCAGAGATGGAAGTTTTCCAAGTCACAAATAGCCAAAATGTTTCAGTCTTTGAAGAAAAGATATATGAACATCGATTAAAAGTTTGGTGCCTTCCCAAGAGTATACCTTTGTGAGGAAAAACTTTCCTATCTATCTTGAGTAACCCTTTAAAACAGTGCTACTCAAAGTATGGGCCATGAACCAGTTCCAGTATATGAACTATTTGTTAGTGATTTTTGAAGAGATAAGCACAAAAACTAAAAACAAGCTCTTAGAAAAATTTATAGCAGTTTGACACAGTACTTTTATGTTTATATAACCTAGTCATTAAAAACAGGTCTTATATTTTGTATTTTTATAGTTTTCTAATATTAACTTTACTGTGTTTTATAAAAATACTAGTTTTTGATGGCCCCGGTATATTTAAAACAAAACCAAACAAAAACAAAACAAAAAATCTAGTCTTTAACCAGGCGTGGTGGTGTACACCTGTAATACCAGTACTGGGAGGCTGAGACAGGAGGATCGCAGATTTGAGGACAGCCTCAGCAATTTAGCGAGGTTCTCAGCAACTTAGCAAGACCCCGTTTCAAAATAAAAAATAAAATAGGGCTGGGGGGGTAGCCCGGAGGCAGAAGCCCCTGGGTTCTGCCCCAAGTACCAGACACACACACACACACACACACACACACACACACACACACACACACGAAACACTAATGTAAAATACCATATCTCCATAAAATGCCTCATCTCCATTTATTTGCTAATCTTATTTGCCTTATTCCAATCTCCAGACTTCATTCCATCTTACACACGCTGCCATCTTCTCTAAACATGCTAGGCTTAGACCTTTTTCTCTTCTTTAACCTGCACGCAGTAGATGTGTCAAAGGTTCGCATCACTGGTAGTGCCCTCGCTCAAAGCCCCCTTGTATTTGGGGGTCCATCATGGTCGTGAAACTGAAGGAGTCTCCTTTTAGCCATTTTTAGCAATGCACTTACCATTTGGGGGGATAGAAACGTTTGTTCATGTTGGCTGTGACTTGGGACCCTGGAATTATTAAGCTATAATAGACTTTGGTAAATGATCCTCTTGCGGGCACCTTCACAAAGACCATATGGCCCCCTAGGTGCTGGCGAAGTTCATCTTACCCACCAGGCCCTTCCAGCATTCCCACCACATCCTCTCTGCACAGTCCAATCGGTGTCTGTTTTCCAGGAGTACTATTCCAAGTGAACTGATATATCGTTCATTGTTTTATTCCAATTGAATCTTGTGCCAAGCAGTCCACCTGTCTCCCGGAGAACTCTGTTTAACTAATTATGTCTTAACCTATGACATCATATTTTTTAAAGAACATGATTCGAAGCCATTGATATCTATCGCCATTTACAGCTCCTTTTCATCCACATTGATTATATATGTGCTGATGACAGTGATGCAAGTGATGGACTGGAAAGCACCAGAATGAAGGATACCTGTTGGGAGATTACGATAGAAATCCAGGCAAGAAATAATGAGGGAGCCGGGTGCAGTGGTGCACGCCTGTAATCCCAGTACTTGGGAGGCTGAGACAGGAGGATCACAGGCTTGAGGCCAGCCTCAGCAATGTAGCGAGGCCCTCAGCAACTTAGTGAGACCCTGTTTCAAATTTAAAAATAAAATCAGGCTGGGGATATAGATCAGAAGAGAAATAATGAGAGGCTGATTCAGGCAGTGACAGTTGGTTACAGAGAAGAAGGAATGAATGGGAGACATTCAGGCAACAAAACAACAGAATTCTGGTGACTAATTATTAGATACTAATGTGGAACAAAGTGGGTGGTGATGAGATCTGAAGAGAGCAGGGGAAGCAAGTTTGGGCAAATGTGGGGGGAGGTGATGGGTTCAGCTTTGAGCATGCTGAGTCTACCATGCCTGGGCCGTCCAGGCAATTGGACACATGAGTAGAATCAAGAGAGTTGCTGAGCATGGTGACATACGCTGTGATCTCAGTACTTGGGAGGCTGAGAGAGGAGGATTGCAGGTTCACAGCCAGCCTCAGCAACTTAGCAAGACCCTCTGCTGCTTAGTGAGACCCTGTCTATAAATTAAAAAAAAATAAAACAGGTCTGGGGGTGTAGTTTGGAGGTAGAATGCCTCTGGGTTTAATCCCCAGTAACACAAAAATAAAGAAATAAAAAAATAGATCAAATAAATAAGCTGGGCATGGTGGTGCATGCTTGTAATCTCAGTACTTGGAAGGCTGAGACAGGAGGATCACAGGTTCACAACCATTTTCAGCAACTTAGTAAGGTCCTCTGCAACTTAGTGAGACCCTGCTTCAAAAATAAAAAAATAAAATAGGGCTGGGGGTGTAGTTCGGAGGTAGAATGCCCCTGGGTTCAATCCCCAGTACCACAAATAGATAGATAGATGATGATAGATAGATGATAGATAGATAGATAGATAGATAGATAGATACATACATACATACATACATACATACATACATAGATGAATAAATAAATAAGCAAACAGAGTTCTGAGCTATAGATCTGGATTTTCGAAGTTGAGAATATGTGAGTAATTAAAACCATAGGACTGAATACAACATTTTTTTTTTTTTGGCGGTACCAGAGATTGAACTCAGGGGCATTCTGCCTCTGGGCTACACCCCCAGCCCTATTTTTTATTCTTTATTTTGAAACAGGGTCTCACTAAGTTGCGGAGGACCTCACTAAGTAGCTGAGGCTGGCTGTGAACTCGGATCCTCTGGTTTCAGCCTCCCAAGTACTGGGATTACAAGCGTGCGCCACCACGTCTGGCCTGAGTACAACATTTTAAAGTATCTGAGAGCCATTTCCATGTATTTTATTTTCCTCTTGAAATGTGAGATTTTGATAGTTAGGGTTTCTCTATCTTCCATGTGATAAAATATGATAATCTGCATTAATAGTTTGTGTATGGACATTGTGGAATTTTTTTTAATCCACATCAATTGGAGAGATCCGTTTGTTCCTAAACTTGTAAGTCTGTTCTGCAAGTGTAGTCCAGATTACCCAGCTCTCCTGCATCTAGCTCTCCTCATTAACAGTTTATAAAAAAGCACACAAATGTATATATTAGGATTTTATGTGTGTCAGCCTGTTTGATTCAACTCTATCATCACATAATCCCCTAAGAGGTATCATTAAACCCATTTACAGATGAGAAAATAGGCTAAGAAATTAGATGGATGGAAAGTGGCTAAAGCCGCTATCCTTTAGTTGTGTGTGTCTCCAGCCATCTGGTAACATGTGCCATTCAACGGCAGCATTTTTAGGGCCCCACTCTGTACTGGTCACCCCAAGTGATGATACCTCTGTCTACCCTCAACCAAATCAGGTACTGCAAAAAAAAAAATAGCCAATTTTTGCAGTTCAAAAATTGGCTTCTTTAGCTATTTCCCCAAACACAAATAACACACACTAATGGACACAGTTGTTTTTCAAATGAATGTCTTACAATTTTTTGCAATAAATCTTACCAAGAGTGCATCAAGAGGCCTGGAAATGTCCATTCTGTTTGACTCAGTAATCCTGCCTCCACAGAACTGTCCTAAGGAAATACGCAGAGAGGCACCCCCAAAAATGTATTCATGAGCCTCTACCAGTATCAGACACTGCTGGGGACTGGGAGTACAGTGGTCAGCAAGATAACGTCTGTATCTCTAAGAGCGCACAATCTAGAGCATCAAGTGGATGTGGTACCCACGATGATAGAGCTTGACTGGGTATCCTGGGAAAGGGGAAGAGGAGCATCTCACCAGGCTGGGGCAAGGGAAGGCTTTCTGGAGGAAGTGATGAGCAGGCTGAGTGAGTGGTACACATTATCCTTGGGAAAGCAGGAGTTAAGGACACTGCAGACAGGAGCAAGAACATAAGCAAAGTCGTAAGAAAAGAAACTACATCAGGGTCTTCCGGGAAGGAACACTTTGGAGATGTCACACCATGTTCTGGAAGCCTCTGTGTGTGTGTGTGTGTGTGTGTGTGTGTGTGTGTGTGTGTGTGTGATATTAGAGATTAAATCCAGAGGGTGTAGATATGATGAGGTCTTTAAAAGTAAAAAATTAGATTTTTTGACTCAAAATGAAAAAACCATTGAAGCATCCTACAAATTCTAATTTCTAAACAAGTAAACATCAGCCTCCACAACACACTAAAGCTAAAAAGCTTCTAGACTTCTTTAAATGGGAAAAGTCCTGGAGGCCCAAAAGTGAGACGGCCACACCCAGCCGTGACCCGGCCATGTGACCTTGTAAGGAGCCAGTGTGAGGGAGTCTGCAGGATGGGCTAGATAAGGCCCTCGCCGCAGCTGGGTTTTGTCCATTAGTACAGGGAGCTATTGGTAGTGACCTGTCGGACTCCAAGACAGCAATTTGGCTGTGTTGGCTATTTTAAAAATCGCTAGTTGCTCTCAATGGATGGCGAGAAAGTGAATGAAGAGGCCTGGCCAGACCTCACAGACCGCTGTCCTGGCAAGGATGTCCTCAGAGGAAGGTACGAGGTGCTGAGGGACATTGGGAGGGGCAATTTTTCCAGCGTCAAACTAGCCTGGCACATCCTAACTGGGACCGAGGTGGCCCTGAAGGTGATGTCTATATTTAGTGACAACCCTTCATTGGGTCAGAAAAACAAATAATGAGATTGGTGGAGCACCCCAACATAGTGCAGCTCTTTGAGGTCATAGACACAGAGGAGCAAACAGTTTTGGTGATGGAGCACGTGAGGCGGGGGGGTGGCTGCGGGACCACATCTGGGAGTCGGCTGGCTTGGAGGAGGAGGAGGCCCAGAGGATGTTCTGTCAGATCGTGAGCACGGTGCACTACTGCCACTCCAAGGGCCTCTTGCACCGCGACCTGAAGCCAGAGAACATCTTCCTGGATGCGCAGGGCAATGCCAAAATTATAGATTTGGGCATGAGCTGCCTCTTCACCACAGGGGAAACACTTATGGTGTCGTGCGGGACACCGCATTACTGTGCATCAGAGATCCTCCAGGGCCGTGAGTACGGCCCTGAGGTACACATTTGGAGCCGGGGATGGTCCTATATTGTATGGTGGTAGGATGCCTCCGCTTTTATGCCATCACTGTGGAGCAGCTGAAGGAGGATGTGGTGGAGGAGCGATACGAAGTGCCCCCTCACGTTTCTGCGCCACTGAGAAGGATAATCCAATGCCAGCTTACACCTGACCCGACCCTGAGGCCCACGGCCGCTGACATCCTGGGATGCCCTTGGCTAAGGGAGGGTCGTGACCCTTCACCTCCTCCCACCCAGCTGCTCAGGAAGCAGCCAAATGCAGCTATGCTAACCATGCTGCAACACCTTGGGTATGACACACGCCAGACCTGGCTGGCAGTTAAAAAGAGGGTGTTCGACGATGCAATGGCCACCTACATGTTAGTAGAGCGCAAGGTGAGTGGCGGGGTGGGGCCCGAGAATCGGGGTGTGGTGCCCCCCACCCCCAGCAGATCGTTACAACTTCCCGCTGCCGCCAAGGAGGAGATCCAGCCAGCCCGAGCTCTGTGCCCGCTGGTTCATGCCCTCCAAGAACCCGCCATCCCTGGAGGACACACAGTCCCAACAGGAGGATGTGAGAGGGGACAGCCTGCCGGCCATACCACTGAGCTGCCCAGCTAGGAGGCCCCTCACTCCCAGTGCAGCCCCCCATCATGGCCCCGAGGCAACCCAGGCCAGCCTCTGCAAGAGCAGCAGTGCGGGAGAGGCAGAGGGAAGCTGGTCCTCCCAGGACCCAAAAAAGAGAGCCTCCCCCAGCACCACACGACTACATCAGGAGCCCCCTCCAGCCCGGGACCAGGGGAAGGGCTGGAGGCGCATCACCAAGATGACGACGGGCATCCCGCAGAAATGCTGCGGCTGTGTGCTGGGCCCGGGAGCCAACAGCATCGCTCCACAGGGAGGAGGGCAGAGGTGGGCCAGGCACAACACCATTGCCCCCGCCAGGGAGTAAGGTGTGGCGGCTCTTCCAGACCGTCGACCATTCTGACGGCTCCACCACACCTTCCACCACCCTGGCAGCTCATCCACACCAACCACCACCCTGGCGGCTCCACCACACAGTCAACCACCCTGGCGGTTCCACAAAACCATCTACCACCCTGGCAGCTCCACCACACAGTCGACCACCCTAGAGGTTCCACAAAACCATCTACCACCCTGGTGGCTCCACCACACAGTTGACCACCCTGGCAGTTCCACCAAACCGTCTACCACCCTGGCAGATCCACCACACCGTCGGTCACCTTGGTGGCTCCTCCACATCATTGACCACTCTAGTGGCTGCAAAAGACCGTGGACCACACTGGTGGCTCCACCACACCGTCCACCACCCTGGCGATTCCTCCACACTGATAACCACCCTGTCAGCTCCACCACACTGTCCACCACCCTGGCAGCTCCACCAAACCATCTACCACCATGGCGTCTCCACCATACCATCGAACACCCTGGTGGCTCCTTCACATCGTCGACCACCCTGGCGGCTCCTCCACACCATCCACCACTCTGGTGTCTCCTCCACCAGTCCATCACTCTGGTGGCTCCAACAGACCATCAACCACCCTGGCAGCTCCACCAAACAGTCTACCACCATGGCGAATCCACCACACTGTCCACCATCCTGGCGGCTCCTCCACACCGTCAACATCCCTGGCGGCTCCTCCACACCATCTACCACTGTGGCGTCTCCTCCATCACGTCCACCATTCTGATGACTGCAACAGACCGTCGACCACCCTGGAGACTACACCACACCATCAACCACCCTGGTGGCTACACCACACCGTCCACCACCCTGGCAGCTCCTCCACACCTTCAACCACCCAGGCAGTTCCTCCACACCATCGGCCACCCTTGTGGCTCCACCAAAACATCTATCACCCTGCGGCTCCACCACACAGTCGACCACCCTGGCAGCTCCAACACGTCTACCACCCTGGTGGCTCCAACACACCACCCACCACCCTGGCAGCTCCACCCAACCATCGACCACCCTAGCAGCTCCACCAAACCATCTACCACCCTGGCAGCTCCTCCACACCGTCGACCACCCTGGAAGCTCGACCAAACAGTCTTCCACCCTGGCGACTCCTTCAAACCGTCCACCACCCTGAAGGTTCCTTCACACCATCGACCAACCTGGCAGCTCCTCCACATTGTCGACCACCCAAGCAGCTCCACACCATCCACCACTCTGGTGTTTCCTCCACCACGTCCACCACTCTGATGGCTCCAACAGACCGTCAACCACCCTGACGGCTCCTCCACACCATCCACCACCCTGGCAGCTCCACCAAACCGTCAAACACCCTGGCACCTCCTCCACACCATCGACCATCCTGGAGGCTCCACCACACCATCCACCACTGGCGTCTCCTCCACAACGTCCACCACTCTGGTGGCTCCAACAGACCATCAACCACCCTGGCAGCTCCTCCACACCATCCACCACCCTGGCACCTCCACCACACCATCAACCACCCTGGTGGTTCCACCACACCGTCCACCACTGGCATCTCCTCCACAACGTCCACCACTCTGGTGGCTCCAACAGACCATCGACCATCCTGGCAGCACCCCCACATCAGTAACCACCCTGGCACCTCCACCACACCGTCAACCACCCAGGCAGTTCCACCACACCATCCACCACCCTTGCGGCTCCACCACACCGTTGACCACCATGGCACGTCCACCACACCGTCCACCACCTGGCAGCTCCTCCACACCATCCACCACTCTGGTGTCTCCTCCACCACGTACACTACTCTGGTTGCTCCAACAGACTGTCGACCACTGTGGCGGCTCCTCCACACTGTTGACCACCCTAGCAGCTCCACCACACCATCGACCACCCTGGCAGCTCCACCACACCATCGACCACCCTGGCGGCTCCACCACACCATTCACCATCCTGGTGGCTCCTTTACTCCCTTGACCACCCTGGTAGCTCCTTCACACTGTCATCCACTCTGGGGGCTCCACCACACCGTCCAACAACCTGGCGATTCTTCCACACTGTCGACCACCCTGGCGGTTCCTTAACACCGTTGACCACCCTGGCAGCTCCACCACACAGTCCACCACACTGGTGGATCCTCCACACCATTTACCACCCTGGTGGCTCAAACACACCATCCACTACACTGGCGGCTCCCCACACCATCGGCCACACTGGTGGCTCAACCAAACCGACGACCACACAGGCGGCTCCTTCCCACCATCGACCACATTGGGGTCTCCACAAAAGCGTCAACTAACCTGGTGGCTCTTCCACAATGTCATTCACCCTGGTGGCTCAACACCCTTAACCACCCTGTCGACTCCTCCACATCGTAGACCACCCAGGCGGCTCATTCACACCATCCACCACTATGGCATCTCCTCCACCACGTCCATCACTCTGGTAGCTCCAACAGAACATCGACCACCATAGCAGCTCCACCACACTGTTGACCACCCTGGCGGCTCCACCACACCGTCAACCACTCTGGCGGCTCCACCACACCATCCACCACCCTGGCGGCTCCACCCAACCATCAACCACCATGGTAGCTCCACCAAACCATCTACCACCCTGGTGGCTTCAGCACACCATTGACCACCCTGATGGCTCCTCCACACCGTCGACCACCCTGGCAGCTCCACCACACCGTCCACCACCCTGGTGGCTCCTCCACACTGTCAACCACCCTGGCGGCTCCTCCACATTGTCCACCACCCTGGTGGCTCCTCCACACCATCTAGCACTCTGGCGTCTCCTCACCACATCCACCACTCTGGTGGCTGCAACAGCCCATCAACCACCCTGGTGGATCCTCCACACCGTTAACAACCATGGCAGTGCCACCAACCATCGAACACCCTCGCAGCTCCATCACACCGTTGACCACCCTGGCTGCTCCACCACACTGTCCACCACACTGGTGGCTCCTCCACACCATCGACCACCCTGGCGGCTCTACCAAACTGTACACCACACTAGCGATTCCTTCACACCATCGACCACCCCAGCGGCTCCACTGCACAGTCCACCAACCTGGTGGCTCCTCCACACCATCAAACACCCTTGTGGATCAAACAGACCGTCGACAACCCTGGCGACTCCTCTACATAGTCAACAACACTGGTGGCTCATCCACACCGTTGACCACCCTCGCAGCTCCTCCACACCATCCACCACTCTGGCATCTCCTCCACCACTCTGGTGGTTCCAACAGACCGTTGACTACCCTGGCAGCTCCTCCACACCGTCGACCACCATGACTGCTCGACGAAACCATCCACCACCCAGGTGGCTCCTCCACACCATCAACCACCCTGGCGGCTCCTCCACACCATCGAACACCCTCGCAGATCCACCACACCATCCATCACCCTGGTAGCTCCTTCACACCGTCTACCAACCTGGTGGCTCCACCACACTGTCAAACACCTAGGCAGCTCCTCTACACCATCAACCACCCTGGCGGCTCCTCCACACTGTCAACGACCCTGGCAGCTCCACCACACTGTCAACCACCCTGTGGCTCCGCCACTCTGTCGAAACCCTCACAAATACACCACACTGTCTACAACCCTGGTGGCTTGAACACACCATCGAATACTCTGGCGGCTGTACCACACCATCGACCTCCCAGGCGATTGCTCCACACCGTCGACCACCCTGGTGGCTCCACCACACCATACACCACACTAGCAGCTCCTCCACATGATCGACCAGCCTGGCGGCTCCCCCACACTGTTAACCACCCTGGCGGCACCACCACAACACACCGTCAAACACCCTCGCAGCTCCACCACACCGTACACCACACTTTCCGCTCCTCCACATGTTCAACCACCATGGTGGCTCCACCATACTGTTGACCACAACTGGCGGCTCCTCTACACCATCAAACACCCTCATGGCTCCACCACACCTTCGCCCACCCAGGCAGCTCCACTGCACTGTCCATCACCCTGGTGGCTCCATCACACTGTCCACCACACTGGTGTCTCCACCACACCATCCACCACACTGGCGTCTCCTCCACACCATTGACCACCCTGGTGGCTCTACCAAACCATCCACCACACTGGCAGCTCCTTCACACCGTCGACCACCCCGACCGCACAGTCCACCAACCTGGCGGCTCCACCACACTGTCGAACACCCTCGCAGATCCACTGCACCATTGACAACCCTGGTGACTCCTCCACATCACTGACCACACTGATGGCTCACCCACACCGTTGACCACTCTGGTGGCTCCTCCACACCATCCACCACTCTGGCATCTCCCACACCACCTCCACCACTCTGGTGGCTCCAACAGACCATCGACCATCCTAGCAGCTCCTCCACATCATCGACCACCCTCACGATTCCACCACATAATCGACCACCCTTGTGGCCCCTCCACACCATCCACCACTCTGGCATCTCCACCACGTCCACCACTCTGGTGACTCCAACAGACTGTCGACCACTCTGGCAGCTCCTCCACACTGTCGACCACCATGATGGCTCAACCAAACCATCCACCATCCAGGTGACTCCTCACTCCTCGACCAAACTGTCCACCACCAAGGTGACTCCTCCACACCGTCAACCACCCTGGCAGCTCCACCACACCGTCCACCACCTTGGCAGCTCCACCACACCGTCCACCACCCTGGTGGCTCCTTCACACCACCGACCACCTTGGTGGCTCCACAAAACTGTCTACCATCCTGTCGGCTCACCACACCATCGACCACCATTGTGGCTCAACCAAACCATCTACCACCCTGTCGGCTTCACCACACCATCAACCACCCTGGCATCTCCACCACACCGTCCACTTCCCTGGCGGCTCCACCACATCGTCGACCACCCTGGAAGCTCCTCCACAAAATCGAACACCCTCGTGGATCCACAACACCATCCATCACCCTGGCGACTCCTTCACACCGTCTACCAACCTGGCAGCTCCACCACACTGTCGACCACCCTGGCGGCTCCTCCACACCGTCGATGACCCTGGCAGCTCCACAACACTGTTGACCAGCCTGACAGCTCCTCCACACCGTCAACACCATGGCAGCTCCACCACACTCGACCACCCTGATGGCTCCTCCACACCGTCAACACCATGGCAGCTCCACCACACTATCGACCACCCTGGTGGCTCCTCCACACTGTCGAACACCCTCACTGATCCACCGCACCGTCGACAACCCTCACAGCTCCAACACACCTTCAAATACTCTGGCAACTCCACCACACCATCGACCTCCCAGGCAGCTCCTCCACACCGTTGACCACCCTGGTGGCTCCACCACACCGAACACTACACTTGCAGCTCCTCCACATGATCAACCACCGTGGCAGCTCCACCACACTGTTAACCACCCTGGCGGCACCTTCACACCATCGAACACCCTCACAGCTCCACCACACAGTACACCACACTTGCGGCTCCTACACATGATCAACCACCATGGTGGCTCCACCACACTGTCAACCACACAGGCGGCTCCTCCACACCATTAAAACACCCTCGCAACTCCACCACACCTTTGACCACCCAGGCAGCTCCACTGCACAGTCCATCACCATGGCGGCTCCATCACACCATCAACCACCCTGGTGGCTCCACCACAGCGTCGACCACAGTGGTGGCTCCTCCATAACATTGACCACCCTGGTGGCTCTACCAAACCGTCCACCACACTAGCAGCTCTTTCACACCATCGACCACCCCCATGGCTCCACCACACAATCAACCAATCTGGCGGCTCCTCCATACCATCGAACACCCTCGCAGATCCACCACACCGTCCATCACCCTGGTGGCTCCTTCACACCGTCTACCATCCTGGTGGCTCCACCACACTGTCGACCACTCAGGCAGCTCCTCAACACCATTGACCACCCTGGCGGCTCCACCACACCATTCACCACACTTGCAGCTCCTCCACATGATTGACCACCCTGACGGCTCCCCCACACTGTTAATCACCCTGGCAGTACCACCACACCGTCGAACACCCTTGTGGCTCCACCACACCGTACACCACACTTGCGGCTCCTCCACATGATTGACCACCATGTCAGCTCCACCACACTGTCGACCACACTTGTGGCTCCTCCACACCGTCAAACATCCTCGTGGCTCCACCACACCATAGACCACCCAGGTGGCTCCATTGCACAGTCCATCACCCTGGAGGCTCCATCACCATTGACCACCCTGGCGGCTCCACCACAGTGTCGACAACACTGGTGGCTCACCCACACCTTCAACCACTCTGGCGGCTCCTCCACACCATCCACCACTCTGGCATCTTCCACACCACCTCAACTACTCTGGGGGCTCCAACAGACCGTCGACCACCTTGGCAGCTCCTCCACATCGTCGACCACCCTACAGGCTCCACCACACCATCAACCACTCTGGTGTCTCCTCCACCACGTCCACCACTCTGGTGGCTCCAACAGGCCATCGACCACCCTGGCAGCTCCTCCACAGAGTCGATCAGCATGACGGCTCAACCAAACCATCCACCACCCAGGTGGCTCCTCTGCACCGTCAACCACCCTGGTGGCTCCACCACACCGTCCACCACCCTGGCAACTCCTTCATACTACCGACCACCCTGGTGGCTCCACCAAACTGTCTACCACCCTGTCAGCTCCACCACACCGTCTACCACCCTGATGTCTCCAACACACCTTCCACCTCCCTGGCAGCTCCACCACACCGTCGATGACCCTGGTGGCTCCACCACACTTGTGGCTCCTCCACACTGTCAAACACCCTGGCGGCTCCTCCACACTGTCGAACACCCTCACAGATCCACCACACTGTTGACAACCCTGGCGGCTCCAACGCACTGTCAACTACCCTGGCAGCTCCACCACACCGTCAACCTCCCAGGCGGCTCCTCCACACCGTCGACCACCCTGGCGGCTCCACCACACCATACACGACACTTGTAGCTCCTCCACATGATCAACCACCCTGGTGGCTCCACCACACTCTTAACCACCCTGGCGGTGCCACCACACCGTCGAACACCCTTGCAGCTCCACCACACTGTACACCACACTTGCGGCTCCTACACATGATCGACCACCATGTCAGCTCCACCACACTGTTGACCACACTGGCGGCTCCTCCACACCATCAAATACCCTCACAGCTCCACCGCAACCGACCACCCAGGTGGCTCCACTGCACCATCCACCACCCTGGCGGCTCCATCACACCGTCGACCACTCTGGCAGCTACACCATAGCATCCACCACACTGGAGGCTCCTCCACACAATCAACCACCCAGGCAACTCTACCAAACCATCACCCACACTAGCAGCTCCTTCACACCGACTACTCGGGTGACTCCACCGCACAGTCCACCAACCTGGTGGCTCTTCCAACCATCAACCACCCTCGCGGATCCACCACGCCATCAACAACCTTGGTAGCTTCATCACAACTTTGACTAATCTGGTGGCTACACCACATCATCGACCTTCCAGATGGCTCCTCCACACCGTCGACCACCCTAGCCTCTAAAATTTCAAACACCCTCATGTCTCCACTACACTATCAACCACCCTGGTGACTCCACTGCACTATCCATCACCCTGACAGCTCCTTGACACCGTTGACCACTCTGGCGGCTCCTCCACACCATTCACCACTCTGGCATCTCCTCCAAAACCTCCACCACTCTGGTGGCTGCAACAGACCGTTGACCACCCTGGGGCTCCTCCACATCATCAACCACCCTGGCGGCTCCACCACACCGTCAACCACCCTTGTGGCTCCTCCACACCATCCACCACTCTGGCATCTCCTCCACCACGTCCGCCACTCTGGTGGCTCCAACAGACCGTCAACCACCCTGGCAACTCCTGCACACAGTTGAGCACCATGACAGCTCGACCAAACCTTCCACAACCCAGGTGGCTCCTCCACACTGTCGACCACCCTGGCATCTCCACCACACCGTCTACCACCCTGGTGGCTCCTTCACACCGTCTACCATCCTGGTGGCTCCACCAAACTGTCTACCACCCTGTCAGCTCCATTACACCATTGACCACCCTTATGGCTCAACGAAACCATCTACCACCCTGTCAGGTCCACCACACTGTCGACCACCCTGGCATCTCCAAAACACCATCCACCTCCCTGGTGGCTCCAGCACACCATCGAACCCCCTGGTGGCTCCTCCACACTGTCAAAACCCTCGCAGATCCACCACACCATCAACAACCCAGGCGGCTCCAACACACCGTCGACTACTCTGGAGGCTCCACCACACCGTCGACCTCCCCAGCGGCTCCTCCACACCAACGACACCCTGGCAGCTCCACCACACTGTACACCACACTTGTGGCCCCTCCACATGATTGAACACCCTGGCGGTTCCACCACACTGTTAACCACCCTGGCAGCACCACCAAACCATTGAACACCCTCATGGCTCCACCACACCGTACTCCACACTTGCCACTCCTCCACATGATCGACAACCATGGCAGCTCCACCACACTGTCGACCACACTGGCGGGTTCCTCCACACCGTCAAACACCCTCACGGCTCCACCACACCATCAACCACCCAGACAGTTCCACTGCACTGTCCATCACCCTGGCAGTTTGACACACCAACAACCACCCTGGTGGCTCCACCACACCGTCCACCACACTGGCGGTTCCTCCACACTATCGACCCACTGACGGCTCTACCTAATCGTCCACCACACTGGTGGCTCCTTCACACTGTAGACCACCCCGGCAGCTCCACTGTACAGTCCACCTACCTGGCAGCTCCTCCACACTGTCGAACACCCTCACGGATCCACCACACCATCGACAACCCAGGCGGCTACAACACACAGGCGACTACACTGGTGGCTCCACCATACTGTCGACCTTTCAGGCGGCTCCTCCACACTGTCGACCACCCTGGCAGCTCCACCACACCATACACCACACTTGTGGCTCCTCCACATGATCGACCACCCTGGCGGCTCCACACACTGTTAACCACCCTGGTGGCGCCACCACACCGTCGAACACCCTCACGACTCCAGTGCACCATTGACCACCCTAGCGGCTCCTCCACACCATCCACCACTCTGATATCTACTCTACCACGTCCACCACCCTGATGGCTCCAACAGACCCTTCACCACCCTGGTGGCTCCTCTAAACCGTCAAACACCCTCGCGTCTCCAATACACTATCGACACCCTGGCGACTCCACCGTACCATCCATCACCCTGGCACCTCCGTCACACCGTTGATCAATGTGGCGGCTCCTCCACACCGTGCACCATTCTGGCATCTCCTCCATCATCTCCACCAATCTGGTGGCTCCAACAGACCGTCAACCACCCTAGCAGCTCCACCACTCCGTCGACCACCCTTGTGGCTCTTCCACACCATCCACCACTCTGGAGTCTCCTCCACCACATCCACCACTCTGGTGGCTCCAATACACCATCGACCACCCTGGCATCTCCTCCACACCGTCGACCACCATGAGGGCTCGACCAAACTGTCCACCACACAGGTGGCTCCTCCACACCATCAACCACCCTGTTGGTTCCACCACACCGTCGACCACCCTAGTGTCTCCAACATACTGTCCACCTCCCTGGCGGCTCCAGCACACCGCCAAACACCCTCGCGGCCCCACCACACAATACACCACATGATCAACCACCCTGGCAGCTCCACCACACTATCGACCACACTGGCAGCTCCTCCACACTGTCAAACACACTCGCAGCTCCACTGTCCATCACCCTGGTGGCTCCACCACACCATCCACCACACTGGCGGCTCCTCCACACCATCTACCACCCCGGCAGCTCTACCAAACCATCCCCCACACTAGAGGATCCTTCACACAGTCGACCACTCCGGCAGCTCCCACCGCACAGTCCACCAAGCAGGCAGCTCTTCCACACTGTCAACCACCCTCGCGGATCCACCTCACCGTTGACAACCCTTGCAGTTCCAACACACTGTCGACTACTCTGGTGGCTCCACCACACCGTCAAACTTCCCGGCAGCTCCTCCACACCATCGACCACCGTAACGGCTCCACCACACCATACACCATACTTGCGGCTACTCCACATGATCGACCACCCTGGTGGTTCCACCAGACTGTTAACCACTCTGGTGGTGCCAACACACTGTCGAACACCCTGGCAGCACCACCATACCATCAACCACCCTGGCTGCTCCTCCACACCATCCACCACTCTGGCATCTCCTCCACCATGTCCACCACCCTGGTGGCTCCAACAGACCATTGACCACCCTGGCAGCTCCTCTAAACCGTCAAACACCCTTGCGTCTTCATTACACTATTGACCCTGGTGACTCCATGGCACCATCCATCACCCTGGTGGCTCCTTCACACTGTCAACCACACTGGCAGCTCCTCCACACCATTCACCACTCTGACATCGCCTCCACCACCTCCACCACTCTGGTGACTCCAACAGACCGTCGACCACCCTGGTGGCACCACCACACCGTTGAACATCCTCGCAGTTCCACCACGTTGACCACCTTTGCGGCTCCTCAACACCATCCACCACTCTGGCGACTCCTCCACCACGTCCGCCACTCTGGTGGCTCCAACAAGCCATCGACCACCCTGGCAGATCTTCCACACCGTCGACCACCACGATGGTGCGACCGAACCGTCCACCACCCAGGTGGCTCCTCCACACCATTGACCACTCTGGCAGCTCCACCACATCGTCCAGCACCCTGGCGGCTTCCTCACACTGTCGACCATCATGGTGGCTCCACCAAACTGTCTACCACCCTGTCAATGACACCACACTGTCGACCACCCTTGTGGCTCACCAAACCATCTACCACCCTGTCGGCTCCACCACACCGTTGACCACCCTGGTGTCTCCAACATACCGTCCACCTCCCTGGCGGCTCCACCACACCATTGACCACTATGGCGGCTCCTTCACATCATCGAACACTCTCGCGGATCTACCGCACCATTCATCACCCTAGCGGCTCCTCCACACCGTATACCAATCTAACTGCTCCACCACCCTGTCGACCATCCAGGCTGCACCTCCACACCGTCAACCACCCTGGTGATCCCGCCACACCATACACCACACTTGCGGCCCCTCCACATGATTGACAACCCTAGCAGCCCCACCACACTGTTGACCACACTGGCAGCTCCTCCACACCATCAATGACCCTGGCGGCTCCACCACACCGTCAACCACCCTGGTGGCTCCACCACACAGTCCACCAACCTGGCAGCTCCTCCACACCGTCAAATACTCTCACGGATCCTCCACACCATCGACCACCCTGGCAGCTCCACCACAACATTCACCACACTTTCGGCCCCTCCACATGATCGACCACCCTCATGGCTCCACCACACCGTACACCACACTTGGAGCTCCTCCACATATCAACCCACATGGCAGCTCCACCACACTGTCAACCACACTGGCTGCTCCTCCACACCGTCAAACACCCTCATGGTCCCACCACACTGTTGACCACCCCAACAGCTACACTGCACTGTCCATCACCCCAGTGGCTCCATCACACCGTCAACCACACTAGCAGCTCCTCCACACCGTCAAACAACCCTCATGGCTGCACCGCACCATCGACCACCAGGCGGCTCCACTGCACGGTCCATCACCCTGGCGGCTCCAAGACACTGTTGACCACACTGGCAGCTCCTCCACACCATCAAATACCCTTGTGGCTCCACCACACCATTGACCACCCAGGTGAAGTCACTGCACTGTCCATCACCCTGGCGGCTCCATCACACCGTCGACCACCCTGGCGGCTCCATCACACCGTCGACCACCCTGGTGGCTCCACCACACCATTCACCACACTTGAGGCCCTTCCACATGATCAACCACCCTGGCTGCTCCACCACACTGCTAACCACCCTGGCGGTGCCACCACACCATCGAACACCCTTGTGACTCCACCACACCGTACACCACACTTGCGATTCTTCCACATAATCGACCACGATGGCGCATCCACCGCACCATCAACCACACTGGCGGCTCCTCCACACTGTCAAAAACCCTTGAGGCTCCACCGCACTATCGACCATGCAGGCGGCTCCACTGCACTGCCCATCACCGTCAGCTCCATCACACCGTCGACCACCCTGGTAGCTCCACCACAGTGTCGCCCACACTGGCGACTCCTCCACACCGTCAAACACCCTCACGACTCCACCGCACCTTTGACCACCCAGGTGGCTCCAGTGCACTGTCCATCATGCTGAAAGCTCCATCACACCATCGAAGTCCCTGGTGGCTCCACCACACCATTGGCCACACTGGTGGCTCCACCAAACTGTCTCCACCCTGTCCAATCCACCACACCGTCGACCACCCTTGTGGCTCAACCAAACCATCTACCACCCTGTCGGCTCCACCACACTGTCAACCACACTGGTGTCTTAAACACACCATTAACCTCCCTGGTGGCTCCACCACACTGTTGACCATCGTGGTGGCTCCTCCACACCATCGAACACCCTTGCGGCTCCACCGCATCGTCCATCATGCTGGCAGCTCCTTCACACCATCTCCCAACCTGGCGGCTCCACCACACTGTCAACCACCCAGGCTGCACCTCCACGCCTTCAACCACCCTGGCAGCTCCACCACACCATCGACGACCCTGGCAGCTCCTCCACACTGTCGATGAGCCTGGCGGCTCCACCACACTGTCAACCACACTGGCGGCTCATCCACACCATCGACCACCCTGGTGGCTCCACCACACCATCGACCACCTTGGTGGCACCACCACACTGTCGAACACCCTAGCGGCTTGTCCACACCGTCAAACACCCTTGCAGATCCTCCACACTGTCGACAACCCTGGCAGCTCCAACACACTGTCGACTATTCTGGCGGCTCCACTACACCGATGACTTCTCAGGCGGCTCCTCCACACCATTGACCACCCTGGTGGCTCCACCACAACGTACGCACCTGCGGCCCCTCCACATGATTGACCACCCTGGCGA
The DNA here is from genome assembly GCA_004027185.1 of Glis glis. Taxonomy (NCBI): domain Eukaryota; kingdom Metazoa; phylum Chordata; class Mammalia; order Rodentia; family Gliridae; genus Glis; species Glis glis. The sequence continues at coordinate 21,151 of PVJS01009744.1, forward strand.
CTCCATCTCACTGTTAACCACCCTGGCGGCGCTTCCACACCATTGAACACCCTTGTGGCTCTACCACAGTACACCACACTTGCAGCTCCTCCACATGATTGACCACCATGGCAGCTCCACCACACTGTCGACCACACTGGCGGCTCCTCCACACCGTCAAACACCCTCGTGGCTCCAACGCACCATTGACCACCCAGGCGGCTCCACTGCACTGTCCATCACCCTGGTGGCTCCATCACACCAACAACCAAACTGGCAGCTCCTTCACACCATCAAACCCTCATGGCTACACCACACCATTGACCACCCAGGCGGCTCCACTGCATGGTCCATCACCCTGGCAGCTCCACCACACTGTCGACCACACTGGCAGCTCCTTCACACCATCAAACCTCTCATGGCTCCACCGCACCGTTGACCATCCAGGCGGCTCCACTGCATGGTCCATCACCCTGGCGGCTCCACCACACTGTCGACCACACTGGCAGCTCCTCCACACCATCAAACACCCTCGTGGCTCCACCGCACTGTCGACCCCCCAGGCGGCTCAACCACACTGTCCATCACCCTGGCGGCTCCATCACACCTTCGACTACCCTGGCAGCTCCACCACACCGTTCACCACACTGGCGGTTCCTTCACACCGTCAACACCATGGCGGCTCCACCACACAGTCCACCAACCTGGCAGCTCCTCCACACCATCGAACACCCTCGCAGATGCTCCGCACCGTTGATAACCCTGTTGACTCCAACACAATGTCGACTACTCTGGCAGCTCTACCACACCATCGACCTCCCAGGAGGCTCTTCCACACCGTCGACCACCCTGGCAGCTCCACCACACCATATACCACACTTGCAGCGCCTCCACATGATCAACCACCCTGGTGGCTCCACTACACTGTTAACCACCCCGGTGGTGCCTCCACACCGTCAAACACCCTAGCGACTCCACCATACCGTACACCACACTTGAGGCTCCTCCACATGATTGACTACCCTGGTGGCTCCACCACACTGTCGACCACACTAGCGGCTCCTCCACACCATCAAACACCCTCGCAACTCTACCACACTGTCGACCACCAGGCGACTCCACTGCACTGTCCATCATCCTGTCAGCTCCATCACACCGTCGACCAGCCTAGTGGCCCCTCCACACCATCTACCACTTTGGCATCTTCTCCACCATGTCCACCACTCTGGTGGCTCCAACAGACCATCGAGCAACCTGGCAGCTCCTCCACACCATCGGCCACCATGACAGCTCTACCAAACCATCCACCACCCCGGTGGCTTCTACACACCATCGACCACCCTCGTGGCTACACCACACTGTCCACCACCCTGGCAGCTCCCTCACACCGTCGACCACCATGGTGGCTCCACCAAACTGTCTACCACCCTGTCAGCTCCACCACACCATCCACCACCCTGTCAGCTCCACCACACCATTGACCACCCTTGTGGCTCAACCAAACCTCTACTGCCCTGTCGGCTCCACCACACCATCAAGCACCCTGGCATCTCTAACACACCGTCCACCTCACTGGTGGCTCCTCCACACCATCAACCACCCTGGTAGCTCCTCCACACCATCGAACACCCTCGGGGCTCTGCTGAACCGTCCATCACTCTGGCGGTTCCTCCACACCATTCACCACCCTGATGGCTCCACCACACTGTTAACCACCCTGGCAGTGCCACCACACCATCGACCACCTTCGCAGCTCCACCACACCATACACCACACTTGCGGCTCCTCCACATGATCGACCACCCTGGCGACCACCACACTATCGACCACACTGGCGGCTCCTCCACACCATCAAAAACCCTCGTGGCTCTACCACACCATCGACCACCCAGGTGGCTCCACTGTACTGTCCATCACCCTGGTGGCTCCACCACACCGTCCACCACCCTGGCAGCTCCTTCACACCATTGATCACCCTGCTCTCTCCACCAAACTCTCTACCACCTTGTTGGCTCCACCACACCATCGACCACCCTTGTGGCTCAACCAAACCATCTACCACCCTGTCGGCTCCACCACACCATCAACCACCCTGGTGTCTCCAACACACCATCCACCTCCCTGGTGGCTCCACTACACCATCGAACACCCTCGCGGCTCCGCAGCACCATCCATCACCCTGGCTGCTCCTTCACACCATCTACCAACCTGGTAGCTCCACCACACTGTCGAGCACCCAGGCTGCATCTCCACACAGTCAACCACCATGGCGGCTCCACTACACCATACACCACACTTGCGGCCCCTCCAAATGATCGACCACCCTGGCGGCTCCACCACACCGTCGACTACCCTGGCAGCTCCTCTACACCATCGAACACCCTCACTGATCCACCGCATCATTGACAACCTTGGCGGTTCCAATACACCGTCGACTACTCTGGCGGCTCCACCACACTGTTGACCACCCAGGCGGCTCCTCAACACCTCGACCACCCTGGCGGCTCCACCACACCGTTCACCACACTTGCAGCCCCTCCACATGGTTGACCACCCTGGCGGTTCCACCACACTGTTAACCACCCTGGCGGTGCCCCCACACCATCAAACACCCTCGTAGGTCCACCACACTGTACACCACACTTGTGGCTCCTCTACATGATTGACCACCATGGCAGCTTCACCACACTATTGACCACACTGGCGGCTCCTCCACACCGTCATACACCCTCGAGGCTCCACTGCACCGTCGGCCACCCAGGTGGCTCCAGTGCACTGTCCATCATCCTGTTGGCTCCATCACACCATCGACCACACTGGCGTCTCCTCCACACCGTCAAACACTCTTGCGGCCCCACTGCACCACTGACCACCTAGGTGGCTTCACTGCACTGTCCATCACCCTGGCGGCTCCATCACACCCTCGACCACTCTGGCGGCTCCTACAAACTGTCTACCATCCTGTTGACTCCACCACACTGTCGACCACCCTTGTGGCTCAACCAAACCATCTACCACCCTGTCAGCTCCACCACACCATCGACCACCCTGGCATCTCCAATACACTGTCCACCTCCCTGGCGGCTCCACCACACTGCTGACCACCCTAGCGGCTCCTCCACATCATTGAACACCCTCGCGGCTCCACCACACCATCCATCACCCCAGAGGCTCCTTCATACCATCTACCAACCTGGCGGCTCCACCACATTGTCGACCACCCAGGCTGCACCTCCACACCATCAACCACCTTGGCGGCAACACAACACCATCGAAGACCCTGGCAGCTCCTTCACACTGTCGAAGACTCTGGTGGCTCCGCTACATTTGACCACACTGGTGGCTCCTCCACACTGTTGAACACCCTTGCTGATCCACCACACCGTTGACCACCATGGCGGCTCCAACACACTGTCGACCACTCTGGTGGCTCCACCACACCGTCGATCTCCCAGGCGGCTCCTCCACATCATCGACCACTCTGGGGGCTACACCACAACATACACCACACTTGCATCCCCTCCACATGATCAACCACCCTGGCGACACCACCACACCGTCGAACACCCTTGCAGCTCCACCACATTGTACACCACACTTGCGGCTCCTCCACATGATCGACCACCATGGCAGCTCCACCACACTATTGACCACACTGGTGGCTCCTCCACACCATCAAACACTCTCGTGACTCCACCACACCGTCGACCACCCAGGTGGCTACACTGCACCGTCCATCACCCTGGCAGCTCCATCACACCGTTGACCACACTGGCAGCACCTCCACACCATCAAATACCCTCGTGACTACAACGCACTGTCACCACCCAGGGGCTCCACTGCACTGTCCATCACACTGGCGGCTCCACCACACCATCAACCATCCTGGTGGTTCTACCAAATCATCCACCACACTGGCGGCTCCTTCACACCTCAACCACCCCGGCAGCTCCACCGCACAGTCCACCAACCTGGGGGCTCCTCCACACTGTTGAACACCCTCGCAGATCCTCCGCACCATCGACAACCCTGGCTGCTCCAACACACCGTCAACCTCCCAGGTGGCTCCTCCACACTATTGACCACCTGGCAGCTCCACCACACCATACACCACACCTGCAGCCCCTCCACATGATCGACAATCCTGGCGGCTCCACCACACTGTTAACCACCCTGGCGGCCCCTCCACACGGTCAAATACCCTCACAGCTCCACACACTGTCAACCACCCAGTCAGCTTCACTGCACTGTCCATCACCCTGGCGGCTCCATCACACCATCCACCACACTGGCAGCTGTTCCACACCATCGACTACCCTGGGGGCTCTACCAAACTGTCCACCACACTGGTGGCTCCTTCACACTGTCGACAACCCTGACGGCTCCGCCGCACAGTCCACCAACCTGGTGGCTCCTCCGAACCATCAAATACCCTCGCGTATTCACCACGATGACAACCCTGGCAGCTCCAACACACCGTCGACTACTCTGGTGGCTCCACCACACTGTCAACCACCGTGGCAGCTCCACCACACTGTACACCACACTTGCGGCTCCTCCACACAATTGACCATCCTGGTGGCTCCATGACACTGTTAATCACCCTGGTGGCACTACCACACCGTCGAACACCCTTGCAGCTCCATCACACCGTTGACCTCCCTGGTGGCTCCTCCACACCATCCACCACTCTGGCATCTCCTCCACCACATCCACACCCTGGTTGCTCCAACAGACCGTTGACTATGCTGGCGGCTCCTCTAAACCATCAAACACCCTGGTGTCTCCTCTACACTATCAACAACCCTGGCGACTACACCGCACCCTCACCCTGGCAGCTCCTTCACACCATCGACCACTCTGGCGGCTCCTCCACACCATTCACCACTCTGGCATCTCCTCCACCACCTCCACCACTCTGGTGACTCCAATAGACCATCAACCACCCTGGCGGCTCCTCTAATCGTCGACCACCCTTGTGGCTCCACCACACCGTTGACCACCCTGGTGACTCCACCACACCATCCATCATTCTGGCGGCTCCCATCAACCACCCTGGCAGCTCCACCACACCATCGACCACCCTGGCAGCTCTACCACACCATTGACCACCCTGGCGGCTCCTCCACACCATCTACCACCCTGGCAGCTCCTCCACACCATCCACCACCCTGACGGCTCCACCACACCATCGACCACACTGGCGCCTCCTCCACACCATCGACCACCCTGGTGGCTCCACCACACCATCGACCACACTGGCGCCTCCTCCACACCATCGACCATCCTGGCGGCTCCACCACACCATCTACCACCCTGGCAGCTCCTCCACACCACCCACCACTCTGGCATCTCCTCCACCATGTCCACCACTCTGGTGGCTCCAACAGACCATCCACCAACCTGGTGGCTCCTCCACACCATTGACCACCCTGGTGGCTTGACCAAACCGTACACCACCCTTGCAGTTCCTTCACATCATCGAATACCCTCGCAGTTCCACCACACCGTCCACCAACCTGGTGGCTCTTCCACACCGTTGACCACACTGGTGGTTCCTCCTCATTGTCGACGACCCTGGCGGCTCTTCCACACAATCCAGTACTCTGGATTCTCCTCTACTACGTCCACTCTCTGGTGTCTGCAACAGCCCGCCAACCACCCTGGCAGCTCCTCCACACTGTTAACCACCCTGGCAGTGCCACCACACCATCAAACACCCCCATGGCTCCACTGCACTGTCAACCATCCTGGCGGCTCCTCCACACCATCCATCACTCTGGCGTCTCCTCCACCACGTCCACCACCCTGGTGGCTCCAACAGACCATCAACCACCCTGGCTACTCCTCTAAACCGTCAAACACCCTCGCCTCTCCAGTACACTATCGACCACCCTGGCGACTCCACCGCACCATCCATCACCCTGGCGGCTCCTTCACACCGTCGACCGCTCTGGCGGCTCCTACACACCATCCAGCACTCTGGCTTCTCCTCCACCACGTACACCACTGTGGTGGCTGCAACAGCCCACCAAACACCCTGGTGGCTTCTCCACACCATTAACCACCCTGGCAGTGCCACCATGCTGTCGAACACCCTCGAAGTTCCACTGCAATTTCGATCACCCAGGCGGCTCCACCTCACCGTCCATCACCCTGGCGGCTCCATCACACAGTTGACCACTCTGGCGGCTCCACCACACCATCCACCACACTGGGGGCTCTACCAAACCGTCCCCCACACTAGCGGCTCCTTCACACCATCGACCACCCTGGCAGCTCCACTGCACACTCCACCAACCTGGCTGCTCTTCCACACAGTCGACCAACCTGGCAGCTCCTCCACACCACCGAACACCCTCGCAGCTCCACCGCACCGTCCATCACCCTGGCAGCTCCTTCACACCATCTACAAACCTGGTGGCTCCACCACACTGTCGACCATCCAGGCTGCACCTCCACACCTTCAACCACCCTGGCGGCTCCACCACACCATCGACCACCCAGGTGGTTCCACTGCACTGTCCATCACCCTGGCGGCTCCACCACACCATCAACCACCCTGGCGGCTCCACCACACCATCCACCACCCTGGCGGCTCCACCACACTCTCGACCAGCCTTGTGGCTCAACCAAACCATCTACCACTCTTCGGCTCCACCACACCATCAACCACCCTGGCGTCTCCAACACATCGTCCACCACACCATTGACCACCCTGGTGGCTCCTCCACACCATCGAACGCCCTCGCAACTCCACCGCACCGTCCATCACCCTGGCGGCTCCTTCACACCATCTACAAACCTGGCAGCTCCACCACACCGTCTATCACCCTGTCGGCTCCACCACACTGTCGACGACCCTGGCAGCTCCTCCACACCGTCAATGACACTGGTGGCTCCACCACACTGGCGACCACACTGGCGACTCCTCCACACCGTCAACCACCCTGGCGGCTCCAACCCACTGTCGATAACCCTGGTGGCTCCAAGGCACTGTTGACTACTCTGGCAGCTCCACCACACCGTCGACCTCCCAGGCGGCTCCTCCACACCGTCGACCACCCTGGCACCTCCACCACAACGTACACCACACTTGTGGCCCCTCCATATGATCGACAACCTGGTGGCACCACCACATCATTGAACACCCTCGCAGCTCCACCACACTGGCAGCTCCTCCACATGATCGAGCACCATGGTGGCTCCACCACACTGTGGACCACACTGGCGGCTCCTCCACACCGTCAAACACCCTCACGGCTCCACAACACTGTCAACTGCCCAGGCGGCTCCACTGCACTGTCCATCACCCTGGTGGCTCCATCACACCGTCGACCACCCTGGCGGCTCCACCACATCGTCCACCACACTGGCGGCTCCTCCACACCATCAACCACCCCAGCAGCTCCACCACACAGTCCATCAACCTGGCGGCTCCTCCACACTGTCGAACACCCTTGCAGATCCACTGCACCGTCAACAACCCTGGCAGCTCCAACACACCGTCGGCTACTCTGGCAGCTCCACCAAACCATCGACCTTCTCGGCAGCTCCTCCACACTGTCAACCACCGTGGTGGCGCCACCACACCGTACACCACACTTGTGGCTCCACCACATGATCAACCACCCTGGTGTCTCCACCACACTATTAACCACCCTGGTGGCACCACCACACCGTCAACCACCCTCACGGCTCCTCCACACCATCCACCATTGTGGCATCTCCTCCACCATGTCCACCACTCTGGTGGCTCCAACAGACCGTCGACCACCCTGACATCTCCACCACACCATACACCACCCTGGCAGCTTTTCTACACCATCCACCACCAAGGTGGCTCCTCCACACCATCAACCACCCTGGTGGCTCAACCAAACTGTCCACCACCCTTGCAGCTCCTTCACACCATTGAACACCCTGGCGGCTAAACCATACTGTCCACCAACCTGGCAGCTCTTCCACATCGTTGACCACCCTGGTGGCTCCTCCACACCATCGACCACACTGGTGGTTCCTCCACATCGTCGACCACCCTGGCAGCTCCTCCACACCATCAAGCACTCTGGCTTATCCTCCACCACGTCCACCACTGTGGTGATTGCAACAGCCTGCCGACCACCCTGGTGGCTCCTCCACACTGTTAACCACCCTGGCAGTGCCACCACACCATCAAACACCCCCACGGCTCCATCGCACTGTCGATCACCCAGGTGGCTCCACCTCACCGTCCATCACCCTGGTGTCTCCACCACACCATCCACCACACTGGCGCTCCTCCACACCATTGACCACCCTGGGGGCTCTACCAAACTTTCCCCCACACTAGCAGCTCCTTCACACCATAGACCACCCCGGCAGCTCCACTGCACAGTCCACCAATCTGGCTGCTCTTCCACACCATCAACCACCCTGGTGGCTCCTCCACACTGTCGACTACACTGGCGGGTCCTCCACACCGTCGACTACCCTCACGGCTCCTCCACACCATCCACCACTCTGGCGTCTCCTCCACCACATCCACCACTCTGGTGGTTCCAACAGACCGTTGACCACCCTGGCAGCTCCTCCACACCGTCGACCACCATGACGGCTCGACCAAACCGTCCACCACCCAGGTGGCTCCTCCACACTGTCGACCACTCTGTCGGCTCCACCACACCATCAACCACCCTGGCATCTCCTCCACACCGTTGACCACCCTTGTGGTTCAACCAAACCATCTACCACCCTATCAGCTCCACCACATCGTCGACCACCCTGGCGTCTCCAACACACTGTCAACCTCCCTGGCAACTACACCACACTGTTAACCACCCTGGTGGCTCCTCCACACCATCAAACACCCTGGCGGCTCCACCACACCCTCCATCACCCTGGCGGCTCCTTCACACCATCTACAAATCTGGCAGCTCCACCACACTGTCAACCATCCAGGCTTCAACTCCACACCTTCAACCACCCTGGCAGTTCCACCACACCATCGACGAACCTGGCAGCTCCTCCACACCATTGATGATCCTGGCAGCTCCACCACACTGGCAGCTCCTCCACACTGTCAACCACCCTGTTGGTTCCACCACATCGTCAACCACCCTGGTAGCTCAACCACATCATCGACAACCCTGGCAGCTCCAATGGACCGTTGACTACTCTGGTGGCTTCACCACATCATCAACCGTCCGGGCGACTCCTCAACACCATCGACCACCCTGGCAGCTCCACCGCACCATTCACCACACTTTCGGCCCCTCCACATGATCGACCACCCTGGCAGCTCTACCACACTGTTAACCACTTGGAGGTGCCACCACAAAGTCGAAAACTCCCACGGCTCCACCACACCATACACCACACTTGTGGCTCCTTAACATGATTGACCACCCTGGCAGCTCCACCAAACTGTCAACCACACTGGCGGCTCCTCCACACCATCAAACACCCTCACGGCTCCACCACACCGTCGACCCCCCAGGCGGCCCCACTACACTGTCCATCACCCTGGTGGCTCCATCACACCATCGACCGCCCTGGCAGCACCACACTGGCGGCTCCTCCACACCATCGACCACCCTGGTGGCTCTACCAAATCATCCACTACACTGGCTGCTCCTTCACACCTCGACCACCCCAGCAGCTCCACCGCACAGTCCACCAACCTGGCGACTCCTCCACCTGTCGAACACCCTTGCAGATCCACCGCACCATCAACATCCCTGGCAGCTCCAACACATCGTTGACTACTCTGTGGCTCCACCACACTGTCGACCTTCTCGGCGTCTCCTCCACTGTCAACCACTGTGGCGGCTCCACCACACCGTACACCACACTTGCAGCTCCGCCACATGATCGACCACCCTGGTAGCTCCACCACACTATTAACCACCCTGGTGGTGCCACCACACCATAGAACACCCTCGCAGCTCCAGCGCACTGTCGACCACCCTGGCGACTCCTCCACACTATCCACCACTCTGGCATCTCCTTCACCACGTCCACCACCCTGGTGGCTCCAACAGACCGTTGACCACCCTGGCGGCTCCTCTAAATCGTCAAACACCCTTGAATCTCCACTACACTATCAACCACCCTGGTGACTGCACCGCACCATCAATCACTCTGGCAGCTCCTTCACACTGTCGACCTCTCTGGCAGCTCCTCCACACCATTCACCACTCTGGCATCTCCTCCACCACGTCCACCACTCTGGTGGCTCTTCTAAACCATCAAACACCCTTGCGTCTCCACTACACTATCAACCAACATGGCGACTCCTCCACACCATCCACCACTCTGGCATCTCCGCCATATCCACCACCCTGGCGGCTCCAGCAGACCATCCACCACCCTGGCGGCTCCTCTAAACCGTCAAACACCCTTGCATCTCCACTACATTATCAACCGACCTGGTGACTGCACCGCACCATCCATCACCCTGGAGGCTCCTTCACACCATCAACCACCCTGGCAGCTCAACCACACCATCGAACACTCTGGCAGCACCATCACACCATCCACCACTTGGCATCTCCTCCACCACCTCCACAACTTTGGTGGCTCCAACTGACCGTTGACCACCCTGGCAGCTCCAACACACTGTCCACCACCCTGGAGGCTCCACCACACCGTCAGCCACCCAGGCAGCTCCTCCACATCTTTGACCACCCTGGTGGCCTCTCCACAGCATCCACCACTCTGGCATCTCCTCCACCATATCCACCATTCTGGTGGCTCCAACAGACCATCGACCACCCTGGCAGCTCCTCCACACCATCGACCACCCTGATGGCTTGACCACACTGCCCACGACGCTGGCGGCTCCTCTACACCATCAAACACCCTCAGGGCTCCACCGCACCATCCATCACCCTGGCGTCTCCTTCATACCATCTACCAACCTGGTGGCTCCACCACACTGTTGACCACCCAGGTTGCTCCTCCACACCGTCAACCACCCTTGTGGCTCCTCCACACCATTGACCACCCTGGCGGCTCCACCACAAGGTCAACCACCCTGGTGGCTCCTCCACATCGTCAACCACCCTGGCGGCTCCACCACACTGTGGAACACCCTGGCAGCTCCTCCAACCATCAAACACCCTCGTGGATCTACTGCACCATCAACCACCCAGGCGGCTCCAACGCACTATCGAATACTCTGGCGGCTCCACCACACCGTCGACCACCTTAGTGGCTCCACCACACTGTAGACAACCCTGGTAGCTCCTCCATACCACCGACCACCCTAGCGGCTCCTCCACACTGTCGATGACCCTGGCGGCTCCTCCACACTGTTGACCACCCTGGCAGCTCCACCACACCGTCCACCACACTGGCAGCTCCTCCACACCATTGACCACTCTGGAGGCTCTAAGAAACCATCCACCACACTAGCACCCCCTTCACACCTTCAACCACCAAGGCAGCTCCACCACACAGTCCACCAACCTGGCCGCTCTTCCACACCGTCGACCACCTTGGTGGCTCCTCCATCACCTCCACCACTCTGGTGGCTTCAAAAGACCGTCGACCACCCTGGCAGCTCATCCACATCATCGACCACCCTCGCAGCTCCACCACACCATAGACCACCCTTGCAGCTCCTCCACACCATACACCACTCTGGCGTCTCCTCCACCACGTCCACCACTCTTGTGGCTCCAATATACCATTGACCACCCTGGCAACTCCTCCACACCGCCGACCACCCTGATGGCTCGACCAAACCATCCACAACCCTGGTGGCTCCTTCACACCGTCAACCACCCTGGCCGTTCCACCAAACTGTCTACCAGCCTGTCAGCTCCACCACACCATCGACCACCCTGGGGGCTCCTTCATACCATCAACCACCCTGGTGGCTCCACCAAGCTGTCTACCACCCTGGCAGCTCCTCAACACTGTTGACCACCCTGGGGGCTTCTTTATACCACCACCGCCCTGAAGGCTCCTTCACACCGTCTACCACCCTGCTGGCTCCACCAAACTGTCTACCACCCTGTCGGCTCTACCACACTGTCGACCACCCTGGCAGCTCCACCACACTGTCGACCACACTGGCGGCTTCTCCACACCGTCAAACACCCTCACGGCTCCACCACACCATCGACCACCCTGGCAGCTCCACCACACCGTCTAACTTCCAGGTGGCTCCTCCACACCATCGACCACCCTGGCGGCTCCACCACACTGTACACCACACTTGTGGCTCTTCCATATGATGGACCACCCTGGCGGCTCCTCCATAGCGTTGACCACCCTGACGGATCCTCCACACTGTTGACCACCCTGACAGCTCCTCCACACCATCCACCACTCTGGCATCTCCTCCAACCATGTCCACCACTCTGGTGGCTCCAACAGACCCTCGAGCACCCTGGAGGTTCCTCCACACTGTTGAACACCCTGGCAGTGCCACCACACCATCGAATACCCTGGCACCTCCACCACACCATCCACCACCCTGGCGGCTCCAGCACACCATCGTCCAACCTGGTGGCTCCAACAAACAGTCTACCACCATGGTGGCTCCACCACACCATTGACCACCCTGGTGGCTCTACCACATAGACCACCGTGGCGGCTCCACCACACCATCCACCAACCTGGCAGCTCCTCTACACCATCGACCACTCTGGCGGCTCCTCCACACCATTGATCACCCTGGTGGCTCCAACAAACTGTCTACCATCCTGGTGGGTCCACCACCCCACCGACCACCCTGGCGGCTCCTCCACCATGTCCACCACTCTGGTGCCTCCAACAGACCATCACCACCCTGGTGGCTTCTCCAAACAGTCCACCACCCTGGCGGCTCCACCACACCATCCACCACCCTGGTGGCTCCTTCACACCGTTGACCACCCTGGCAGCTCCTCCACATCATCAACCACCCTGGCGGCCTCTCCACACCACCCACCACTCTGGTGTCTCCTCCACCACATCCACCACTCTGGTGGCTCCACCACACCATCGACCACCCTGGCAGCTCCACCATACCGTCGACCACCCTGGTGGCTCCTCCACACCATCAAACACCCTGGCGGATCCACCACACTGTTATCTACCCTGGCGGCGCCACCACACCATCAAACACCCTCACGGCTCCACCGCACCATCGACCACCCAGGCGGCTCCACTGCACTGTCCATCACTCTGGCGGCTCCATCACACCATCGGCCACCCAGGCAGCTCCTCACACCATCCACCACAGTGGCAGCTGGTCCACACCATTGACCTCCCTGGCAGCTCTACCAAACCGTCCACCACACTGGTGGTTTTCACACCCTCAAACACCCCGGCAGCTCCAGCACACAGCCAACCAACCTGGCGGCTCTTCCACACCACCGACCACCCTGGCAGCTCTTCCACACTGTCGAACACCCTCACAGATCCACCGCACCATCGACAACCCTGGCGGCTCCAACGCACTGTAGACTACTCTGGTGGCTCCACCACACCGTCGACAACCCAGGCAGCTCCTCCACACCGTTGACCACCCTGGCTGTTCCACCACACCATCCACCACACTGGTGGCTCCTCCACACCATTGACCACCCTGGCAGCTCTACCAAACCGTCCACCACACTGGCAGCTCCTTCACACCATCGAACACCCCGGTGGCTCCACCACACAGTCCACCAACCTGGCAGCTCCTCCACACCGTTGAACACCCTGGCAGCTCCTCCACACCATCCACCACTCTGGCATATCCTCCAACCACGTCCACCACTCTGTTGGCTCCAACAGACCCTCCACCACCCTGGAGGTTCCTCCACACTGTTGAACACCCTGGCAGCACCACTGCATTGTTGACCACCCTGGCTGCTCTACCACACCATCCACCAACCAGGAGGCTCCTCTACACCATCGACCACTCTGGCAGCTCCTCCACACCATTGATCACCCTGGCAGCTCCACCAAACCGTCTACCACCCTGGCAGCTCCACCACACCATTGACCACCCTGGCGGCTCCTCCACACCGTCGACCACCCTGGCATCTCCACACTGTCTACCACTCTGGCGGCTCCTCCACATCATCGACCACCCTGGTGGCCTCTCCACACTATCCACCACTCTGGCATCTCCTCCACCATGTCCACCACTCTGATAGCTCCAACAGACCGTTGACCACCCTGGCAGCTCCTCCACATGGTCCATCACCCTGGCGGCTCCTTCACACAGTCTACCACCCTGGTGGCTCCTCCACATCATCGACCACCCTGGCAGCCTCTCCACACCACCCACCACTCTGGCGTCTCCTCCACCACATCCACCACTCTGGTGGCTTCACCACACCATCAACCACCCTGGCAGCTCCACCACACCGTTGAACACCCTGGCAGCTCCTCCACACCATCGAACACCCTTGCAGATCCACTGCACCGTCGACAACCCTGCATCTCCAACGCACTGTTGACTACTCTGGCAGCTCCACCACACCATCAACCTCCCAGGTGGCTCCACCACACCGTCGACTATCCTGGCAGCTCCACCACACCGTACACCACACTTGCAGCTCCTCCACATGATCGACCACCCTGGTGGCTCCACCACACTGTTATCCACCCTGGTGGTGCCACCACACCGTCAACAACCGTGGTGACACCGTCAGCAACTGTCACGGCTCCTCCACAACGTTGACAACACTGGTGGCTCCTCTACACTGTCAACAACTGTGGTGGCACCATCAACAAATGTTGTGGCTCTTCCCCACTGTCGACAACTCTGGCAGCTCCTCCACACCGTCAACAACTCTGGCCACCCCTCCACACCATCAACAACTGTAGCAGCCCCTCCACAATGTCAACAACTGTGGGGACCCCTACAAACTGTCAACAACTGTGTTGGCTCCACCACACCATCAACCACTCTGGTGGCTCCTCCACACCTTCGACAGCACCTCCACACCATCAACAACTGTGGCGGCACTGTCAACAACTATGGCAGCTCCCCCACACCATTGACAACTCTGGCAGCTCCACCACGCCATCGACAACTGTGGCAGCCCCCCTACACTGTAGACAACTTGGAAGCTCCCCCACACCATCAACAACTCTGGTGTCTCCTCCACACCATCAACAACTGTGGTGGCTCCTCCACACCGTAACAACTCTGGCAGCTCCTCCACACTGTCCACAACTCTGGCAGCTCCTCCATACCATCAACAACTCTGGCAGTTCCTCCACACCGTCAATAAATCTGGTGGCTCCTACTCACCATCAACAACTATGGTGGCTCCTACACACAGTCAACAACTGTAGCAGATCATCCACACTGTCAACAACTGTGATGACTCTTACACACCGTCAACAACTCTGGTGGCTCCTCCACACCGATGACAACTCTAGTGGCTCCTCCACACCATCAACAACTGTCATGGCTCCTCCACACCATCAACAACTGTGGCGCTCCTCCACACTGTCAACAACTGTGGTGGCTCCTTCACACTGTCAACAACTGTGGTGGCACCATCAACAACTGTCATGGCTCCTCCACATTGTCAACAACTCTGGCAGCTCCTCCACACTGTCAACAACTGTTGCAGCTCCCCTACACTGTCAACAATTCTGACAGCTCCTCCACACCATCAACAAAACTGTGGTGGCACTGTCAACAACTGCTGTGGCTCCCTTACACCATCGACAACTCTGGTGGCTCCTCTACACTGTCAACAACTGTGGTTGCTCCTACACATCATTGACAACTCTGGAGACTCTTCCTCACCATCAACAACTCTGGCGGCTACTCCACATTGTCAACAACTCTGGAAGGTCCTCCAGACACTCGAAAACTGGTATTTCCTCCACACCATTGACAACTCTGGCAGCTCCTCCACAACTTCGACAACTCTTGCAGTTTCTCCATACCATCAACAACTCTGGTGGTTCCTCTACACCATCAAAAAATATCAAGGCTCCTCCACACCGTCGACAGCTGTGGCGGCTCCTCCTAACCATCAACAACTCTAGCAGCTCCTCCACACCTTCCATAACTGTTGTGGCTCCTCCACACCATGTACAACTCTAGCGGCTCCTCTACACCATTGACAAATCTGGCAGCTCCTCCTCATCGTTAACAACTGTGTTGGCTCTTACACACCATCAACAACTCTGGCAGCTCCTCCACACCATCAACAACTGTGGTGGCTCCTCCACACCACTGAGAACTGCCGGGGCTCCTTCACACTGTCAACAACTCTGGCGGCTCCTCCTCACTGTCAACAACTGTGACGATTCCTACACACCGTCAACAACTTTGACAGCTCCTCCAAACTATCAACAACTCTTGCAGCTTCTCCACACTGTCGACAACTCTGGTGGCTGCTCCTCACCATCAACAACTGTGGCGGCTCCTCCACACAATTAACAATTGTCAGTCCTCCTCCACACCATCAACAACTCTGGCAGCTCCTCCTCACCGCAACAACTGGTGGCTCCTATGCACCATCGACAACTCTGGAAACTCCTCCACACCATCAACAACTGTGGCGGCTCATCCACACCATCAACAATTGTGGCAGCACCATCAACAACTGTGACAGCTCCTCCACACCGTCAACAAATGTGGATGCTCTTTTACACGGTCAACAACTGTGGCGGCTCCTCCTCACTGTCGACAACTCTGGCTGCTCCTCCACACCTTTGACAACTCTGGTAGCACCTCTACACCATCAACAACTGTGGCAGCACTATCAACAACTGTGGTGGCTCCTCCACACCATCAACAACTGTGGCAGCTACTCCCCAAGTCAACAACTATGGCAGACTGTCAACAACTGTGGCGGCTCCTACACACCATCAACAAATGTGGTGGCTCCTCCTCACAATCGACAACTCTGGCAGCTCCTCCACACTATTGACAACCATTGATGCTCCTCCACACTGTCCACAACTAAGGCAGCTCCTACTCACTGTCAACAACTGTGACTGCTCCTGCACACCATCAACAACTCTGGTGGCTCCTCCACTCCATCAATAAATTTGGTGGCTCTTCCTCACTGTAAACCACTGTGGCAGCTCATACATACAGTCAACAACTGTGGCAGCTCCTCCACACCGTCAACAACTGTGACAGTTCCTCCACACCATCAACCACTCTGGCGGCTCCTCCAGACTGTCAACAATTCTGGTGGCTCCTACACACCGTCGACAATGCTGGCAGCTCCTACACACTGTCAACAACTGTGGTAACTCCTCCAAACCATCAACAACTCTGGCAGCTCCTCCATACCATCGACAACTCTGGTGGCTGCTCATCACCATCAAAAACTGTGGCGGCTTCTCCACACTGTCAATAACTGTGGTGGCTCCTCCACACCATTGACAACTGTCAGGCCTCCTCCACACCATCAACAACTCCGGCGGCTCCTCCACACCATCAACAACTGTGGTGGCTCCTATACACCGTCGACAACTCTGGCGACTCCTCCACACTGTCAACAACTGTGGCAGCTCCTCCACACAATCAATAACTTTGGCAGCACTGTCAAAAACTGTGGTGGCTCCACCACACCATAAAAAGTGTGAATGCTCTTCCACACCGTCAACAACTGTGGCGGCTCCTCCTCACTCTCAACAACTCTGGTGGCACTGTCATGGTGGCTCCTCCACACCATCAACAACTCTGGCAGCTCTTCCACACCGTGGACAACTGGGGCAGCTCCTCCACACTGTCCCCAACTCTGGCGGCTTCTCCACATCATCAACTCTGGCAGCTCCTCCACTCCATCAATAAATCTGGTGGCTCCTGCTCACCATCAACAACTGTGGTGGCTCCTACACACAGTCAACAACTGTGGAATCTCATCCACACCATCAACAACTCTGGTGGATCCTCCACACCGTCAACAACTCTGGAGGCTCCTCCACACTGACAACAACTCTGGCAGCTTCTCCATGGCATTGACAACTCTGGTGGCTCCTCCACACCATCAACAACTGTGACAGCTCCTCCACACCATCAACAACTGTGACAGCTCCTCCACACCGTCAACAACTCTCATGGTTCCTGCGCACCATCAACAACTGTGGCGCTCCACACAGTCAACAACTGTGGTGGCTCCTCCACACTGTCAACAACTGTGGTGGCACCATCAACAACTGTCGCGGCTCCTCCACATCGCCGACAACTCTGGCAGCTCCTCCACACCGTCAACAACTGTCATGGCTCCCCTATACCATCGACAACTCTGGCAGCGGCTCCACACTGTCAACAAGTGTGGTGGTTCCTATACACTATCGACAACTCTGGAGACTCTTCCTCACCGTTGCCAACTCTGGTGGCTGCTCCACATCGTTGACAACTCTGGCAGCTCCTCTAGATGGTTGACAACTCTAGTAGCTCCTCCACACCATCGACAACTCTGGCAGCTCCTCCACACCCTCAACAACTCTGCTGGCTCCTCTTTACTGTCGAGAACTCTGGCGGCTCCTCCACACTGTCAAAAAATATCAGGGTTCCTCCACACCGTCGACAACTCAGGCAGCTCCTCCTAACTGTCAACAACTCTGGCAGCTCCACCACTCCTTCAACAACTGTGGTGACTACACACCATCGACAACTCTGGTGGCTCCTCCACACCATTGACAACTCTGGAGACTCCTTCACACCATCAACAACTCTGGGAGCTCCTCCTCATTGTCGACAACTGTGTCGGCTCTTACCCACCATTGACAACTCTGGCAGCTCCTCCACACCATCAACAACCCTGGAGACTCCTCCACACTGTCAACAACACTGGAGGCCACTTCTCACCATCGACAACTGTGGCAGCTCCTCCACAATGTTGACGACTCTCTTGGCTCCTCCACACTGTCAACAAATCTGGTAGCTCCTCCAAAACATTGATAACTCTGGAGGCTTCTCCTCACCATCGAAAACTGTGGCAACTCCTACACCGTTGACAACTCTGGTGACTCCTCCATGCCGTTGACAACTCTGGTAGCTCCCCCACACCATAGACACCTCCAGCAACTTCCCCACACCATCGTCAACTCTGGCGGCTCCTCCACACCATTAACAAATGTGGAAGCTCCTCCACACCATAACAACTCTGGCAGCTCCTCCACACTGTTGACAACTGGGGCGGCTCCTCCACACTGTCCACAACATTCAACTCTGGTGGCTCCTCCACATCATCAACAACTGTGTCAGCTCTTCCACACTGTCAACAACTCTGGCAGCTCCTCCACACCATCAATAAATCTGGCAGCTCCTCCTCACCATCAACAACTGTGGTGGCTCCTACACAGTCAACAACTGTGGCGGCTCCTCCACACTGTCATCAACTGTGGTGGCTCCTCTACAACATCTTCAACTGTGGTGACTCCTCCACACCGTCAACAACTGTGGCAGCTCCTCCACAAGTCAACAACTGTGGGAGCACTATCAACAACTGTGGCGGTTCCTCCACACTGTCAACAAATGTGGCGGCTCTTCCTCACTGTCAACAACTCTCATGGCTCCTCCACACCATCGACAACTCTGGCAGCTCCTCCACACCTTCAACAAATGTGGGCTCCTCCACCCCTCGGCAACTATTGGGGCTCCTCCAAACTGTTGACAACTGAGGCGGCTCCTACTCACTGTCAACAACTGTGGCGGCTCCTCCACACCATCAACAACTCTTGTGGCTCCTCTACACCGTCAATAAATCTGGCAGCTCTTCCTCACCATAAACCACTGTGGCGACTCCTACACACAGTCAACAACTGTGGCGGCTCCTCCACACCATCAACAGATCTGGTGATTCCTCCACACCGTCAAAAACTCTGGTGGCTCCTCCACACTGTAGACATCTCTGGTGGCTCATTCACACTGTCAACAACCCTAGAGACTCCTCCACACTGTCAACAACTCTCAGCTCCTCCACACTGTCAACAACTCTGGCAGCTCCTCCAAACTGTTGACAACTCTGGCGGTTCCTCCTCACCATCAACAACTGTTGCAGTTCCTCTACACTATCAACAACTGCGGCAGCTCCTCCACACCATTGACAACAGTCGGGGTTCCTCCACACTGTCGACAACTCTGGGGGCTCCTTCTCACCATTGACAACTGTGGTGACTTCTACACACCATCGACAACTCTGGCGACTCCTCTATACTGTCGACAACTCTGGCATCTCTTCCACACCATCGACAACTCTGGCAGCTCCTCCACACTGTCGACAACTGTGGCGACTACTCCACACCATCAACAAATGTGGCAACACTGTCAACAACTGTTGTGGCTCCTTCACACTGTTAATAACTTTGGTGGCTCCTCCACACCATCAACAACTCTGGCAGCTCCTCCTCACTGTCAACAATTCTGGCGGCTCCTCCACACCGTCAACAACTGTGGTGGCTCCTCCACACTGTCAACAACTCTGGGTTTCCTCCACATTGTCAACAACTCTGGGTTTCCTCCAAACTGTCAACAACTCTAGAAGCTCCTCCTCACTGTCAACAACTCTGGCAGCTCCTCCTCACTGTCAACAATTCTGGCAGCTCCTCCACAACGTCAACAACTGTGGCAGCCCCTCACACTGTCAACAACTGGCGACTCCTCCACCCCATCAACAACTTTGGTGGCACTGTCAAAAACTGTCACAGCTCCTCCACACTGTCGACAACTCTGGCAGCCCCACACCATCAACAACTCTGGTGGCTCCTCCACACCATCGAACACCCCAGTGCCTCCACCGCACAGTCCACCAACCTGGTGACTCCTCCACACCATCGGTAACTCTGGCGGCTCCTCCTCACCATCGGCAACTCTGGCGACTCCTCCTCACTATTGACAACTGGGGCAACTCCCCCACACTGTCAACAACTGTGGCAGCACCGTCAACAACTGTTGTGGCTCCTCCACACCTTCAACAACTCTGGCGGCTCCTCCACACCGTCAACAATTCTGGTGGCTCCTCACACCGTCAACTGTGGAGGCTTCTCCACACTGATTCCAGTCAAGAGTCCCCGCCTGGGAGAAACCTGAGACTATTTTTCCCTAGGAAACTCCCCTTTTCCCTGAGATGATTCTTAATAAATTGGTTTTCTATAATAAAAGTGAGATGTTTCTTAATAAATCTTTTCTTATAAAAATAAATAAATAAACCCATGGGCATTCTACCTCCAAGCTATACCCCTAGTCTTCTTTACTTTTATTTTCAAATAAGGTCTCCCTAAGTTGCTAAGGGTCTCACTAAGTTGCTGAGGCTGTCCTCTAACCTGAGATCCTCCATCTCAACCTCCCAAGTACTGGGATTATAGGCATATGCCACCACACCTGGCAGGAGGCTCCCTTTTACCGTTTAGGTAACTATTTCTCCGTGTGTTCAGAATATCTTTAGTGTTTTCCGGGAAGATTTTAGGGCACGTGTCGACAAGGAGGTGGGAGGTAGGGCAGGCAGAGCTGGGAACCTGTCCAGGCTCCAAGCCCATCCCCATCCTCTCCCTTGCCACAATTTAAGTTCTCTTAGAAGTACTATTTAAGATGTTTAACAGAAGGGTTCTACTGCTGAAAGTTTGAAAACCCTAATGGGAAACTGCAGAAGATTTTGAGCAAAAGAGTAACCATTCTGTTTGTATACATTACAATGTATACAAACACATATATATATATAAACACATAATTTATATATATATATTATATATAATATATATAAACACATAAATTATATATATATCTTATATGTATGTATACCTGATATATACACATATCATGTAGATTTCACCAGTAGCTATCAGGAAGATATTTCATCTGGTGTTTATAACTGCAAACAACCTAATATCTAATTATTAAGAATGTGATAAATAATAACAATAAATGGTTATTTATGAGTGCTGTCAACACCCTAATATGCAGGCACAATTCTAAGTACAGATATACCTACAGCATTTAACCTTGACAGGAGTCACATGCGGTGACTGTTATCGATATTGTGCAGATGTGGGGACTGAGGCTTAATGAGGGTGAGTAGCTGGGTTTGCGTTATCCAGCTGTTAAGAGGTGGGGCTAGAACCCATCCCAAGTGTGTCTGGCTCATAAGGACATGCTGTTATCTGAGCTATATAGTAAATCCATGTGTAAAAATGTTATACAGCCCTTTGAAATCATATTTTCAAAGAGTATTTCAAAATATGGGGCGAAATGGCCATGAAATGATGTCAAATAAAAAAGTACAATAAGTATATATGGAATATCCCAATTTTATTAAATATACTGAAATGTTAAAAAAAACCACTGGGTGATGGAACTATAGGTAATTTTCATTTTCTTTTTTTTTTGTTTTGTGGTACCGGGGATTGAATGCAGGGGCGTTCTACCTCCACGCTACGCCCCCGGCCCTATTTTTTTTTTATACTTTATTTTGAAACCGGGTCTCACGAAGTTGCGGAGGGCCTCACTAAGTAAAGAGAGAGAGAGACAGAGAGACAGAGAGAAGGAGAGAGAGCGAGACAGCTGAGGCTGGCCGCGAACCCAGATCCTCCAGTCTCTGCCTCCCAAAGTACTGGGATTACAAGCGTGCGCCACCACACCCGGCTTCATTTTCTTTTTTACACTTTTCTTCCAAATTTTCTAGAGTGAGCATGTGTTTCTGTAATCACTGAATGCATAACAAAACCTTTAATCATTGGAAGCATAACATCTCTCCATCATTAAAAAAAAGAATGAAAGATAAAGAAGAAAGAAAGAATGAAAGAAAGATAAGAAAGAAAGAAAGAAAGAGAGAGAGAGAGAGAAAGAAAGAAAGAAGAAAGAAAGAAAGAAAGAAAGAAAGAAAGAAAGAAAGAAGAAAGAAAGCAGGCAGAAGGAAGGAAGGAAGGAACCAGAGACATTAATTTTTGAAAGTGCAAATGAAAGGCAGAGGGGGCATAAAAGACATGTCTTAAATTCTTAATGCTTTAGCTACATTTTCATGGGGAAGGAAGGAAGGAAGGAACGAGGAAGGAAGGAAGGAAGGAAGGAAGGAAGGAAGGAAGGAAGGAAGGAAGGAAGGAAAGAAGGAAGGAAGGAAGGGAGGGAGAGAAAGCCGGGCATGGTGACGCCTGCTTGTAATCCCAGTACTTGTGAGGCTGAGACGGGAGGATCGCAGATACGCGGCCAGCTTCAGCTACTTAGTGAGACCCTCCGCAACTTAGTGAGACCCTGTTTCAAAATAAAGAATAAAAAAATAGGGCTGGGGATGTAGCACCAAGGTTTCTACCCCTGGAGATTGCCCCTGGGTTCAATCTCCAGTACCACAAAAAGAAAGAAAAAATTCAAGGTGAGTTTCCATCATTGTCCTCACCCTAGACTCAAGAGGAAGGATCAGTTCTTTAACACATACTGCAAAATAACAGTGCAGACGACCACATGTGCAACATGAAAGGGAAATCAGCCTGTGTTCACCATTAGCCACCTAACCTTAAAATTAACATCTCTGGATCTCAGTTTCTTTGCCTATTAAATGAAGAAGTTTAAGCTAAATGGTCTTTATAATTCCTAAAATCACTAAATTTTATAGGTTTCTTTGAAAGTGCGAATGAAAGGCAGAGGGGGCATAAAAGACATGTCTTAAATTCTTCTTGCTTTAGCTACATTTTCATGTGCATTTATGGAGGGCGGGCTCTTTGATTAGGTCTCAGCTATCTAGTAATAGGATAATATGCTCAGATGCATTCAACATCCAAGCACTGCTAGCTACTTTCACACACACACAAAAAATGTTCCCATCTCATATTCCCTAAAACCTTTCAAGGTAACCATTATTATCCCCATTTTTTTCTGATGTAGATGAAGGGGTTAAGGAATTCACAAAAGGCCTCTGGTGACATGTGGCCAGGTTCAAATCCAAATGTTTCTTTGGGAATTCCTAGAATATTGTTCAAATGGGGAATAATTTATTTGCTTATTTGTTTATTTTATCATTTCAACTACCCACTCTATTGCTTACCAAAAAAGAAAAAAAAACAATTCCTGTCTTCAAATATTTTGTGTTCTAAAAGAGAGCTAATGTTCTTATGAAGAAACAATTCTGTGATTAAAATTAAGGATGATACATAATGGAACAAATGGAAGCTTTGAGCAATGTCTCTGTATCCTTTGGCGAGAAGCAAGCAAAAGGATATTAATATGAAATTGCAAATGAGGGCAGAAATAGTCACTTGTCATTAGTATCAGGGTCTTTTTAATGAAAATTAACCCCAGAAATGCTTGACTAAGCAGTGGAAGTCTAGGCCTCATTTGGACCCTGACAGAACCAGGGCAGTTAAATCTTTCCTACCTGCATATGAGCTTAAGAAAATAAATCAGTCCAAAGCCATTCTCCATGCTAATTGTTCTAATTATTACCACTGGAAACACTAGATAATAACTCTGTGGTAGCAAAAGATAATGAAAACCCAGAATCATCTAGTAACGAAATGATTCCCAGAGGAAGACTCACACCAGCGTTCACAAACCCTGAACCAGTCCAGATGGATCATAAAGCATAAAAAGATGTGTAGCCTGACAGAGAGGATAGATTCCACAGCATAGGGCATCATCTCCAGCTGGGAATGACCATGTTCATGGAAATATAGCACGGATAGGATGAATTTGGGCAAGGGCATCTTGGAGAATCATTACTGTTAAGTAATGATTAGAGACACTTTGGCCCCTGAAGATTGCTGCTCAGTGTGTGTGTGTGTGTGTGTGTGTGTGTGTGTGTGTGTGTGTGTATACATGTGGCCTTCAGGTGAAAGAAAAAAAGGTGATTTGTTCATCTGCAATCCAGTCTTATTTCTTGTAATGTGACCATTCATCTAGCATCTGTGTACTATATGAAGAGAGTTATGCCTAAGTAAGAGCTTCTAGGATTTTGTGAAGAGCTATTGACTTCTTAAATTCCCTGTAGTCCATCAGTGTAAAAGACGTGGACCTTGATCTCAGAGACTAAGTGAAATGAGGCATTTTTTGCATGACCAGCTCAGATTTGCCATCTGCTCATTATTTGGGTTGTGGGGAAGGATGCATGGTTGGTGCTGACAAGGCCTTGCTATCGCTTATTAGGTAAACAAGTAACTAAACTAACTGAAATGTTCTGATTCTTTAAGGAACGTTGATATATGGAGAAGTACAATGGGTCCAAGAATGCTGGACCAGAAATCAGGGAGATGGCTTCAAGTCCACCACTGTGTGCTGCAAGTCAATTACTCTACAGATACCATTCATTCTCCATTATTAGGCTTGTTTATGTAAGTCACCCAGAACAGGTAAAATAATGTGTCAGAGCACTCAAACTTCATTTTAAGTAAAGTATAACAAAGTTTAGGGAGCCCTTACGATGAGCAAGGTGCAGGTTCTATTTAGGACATCTTTAGGGAGCTTGGAATCTACTAAAGTGACAGACTGATGCATGTATTGCAACCAACTGAGATGTAAGAGACAATGTGATAATTGCTATGAGCAAGTTTATTCAGTCATTCAACAAGTATTGGCAGGCACTGTGCAAACTCAAAGTAGATGGCTTCTTTCTGAGGTGGGTGTCTTGGGCTCAAGGTCATAGAATTTTTATGAAAATGGGCATTTGGACTGGGCTTTGAAGAAGAGGTTAAACTGGGCGTGTTGGCACACGCCTATAATCCAAGTACTTGGGAAGCTGAGACAGGAGGATCAAAGTTTCGAGGCCAGCCTCAGCAACTCAGCAAGACCCTATTTCAACATAAAAAATAAAAAAGGGGCCAGGCGTGGTGGCACACGCTTGTAATCCCAGTACTTTGGGAGGCGGAGACCGGAGGATCCGGGTTCGCGGCCAGCCTCAGTTCTCTCTATCTCTCTCTCTCCCTGTCTCTCTCTCTCTCTCTCTCTCTCTACTTAGTGAGGCCCTCCGCAACTTCGTGAGACCCGGTTTCAAAATAAAGTATAAAAAATAGGGCCAGGGGTGTAGTTCGGAGGTAGAACACCTCTGGATTCAATCCCCGGTACCGCAAAAAAATAAAAACAAAAATAAAAATAAAATAAAAAAGGGCTGGAGGTGTAGCCCGGAGGCAGAATGCCCCTGGGTTTAATCACCAGTACCAAAAAAAAGGTTAATATTTGTCAGGCAGAGATGCTTTGAGGCAGGTGTGACAAAGGTAGTGGAGGGGTAGAAGACATGGGGAGGTACAGGGTGTGCTTGGGAAGTAATGAACAGTCTATTTGGATAAGAGTCAAATGTGTAATTAAAAAGTGTGTATGTCTGTGGTGGTGCACACCTATTATCCCAGTACTTCAGAGGCTAAGTCAGGAGGATCCCAGGTTTGAGGCCAATCTCAGCAACTTAGTGAGACCCATTTTCAAAATAAAATAGGGCTGAAGGTGTAGCTTGGAGGTAGAATGCCCCTGGGTTCAATGCCCAGTACCCCCCTGCTGGGCCCTCCACCCGGTGCCATGAAAGGGCCTGGTGGACTAGCAGAAGCCTGCCCTAGAGTACCGAGTACCCAGCCTCTTCCACGTGGCAGCGATTCAGCATATCAATGGCAAAGATGGCGCTGGCGGACCCCTTGGAGGGAGGTCCCGCAGATAGCCCTACCTAGCCTCAGGAGGGCTATGATAGGCAGTTACCTCCTTCCGTGCTCACAGACAACAGGTGCCTCTACCTATGATAGGTTACAGGGGGGCATGGTGACCTGACCCGTCGCGTGCCATTGGGTCACACCCTACTGCTTGCAAGCTTCCTGTATGGCCTCTACTATAAAAGAGGGATTTGGCTTTCTAATAAATGAGATTTGCTCGACATATCTCCTGGCTCGTGGTGTTTCTCGAGCCGTCGGTGTCTGTCCCCCCCGTCAGCATCCGCATCACTCCCGGGCTGGCCCTGAGACCCCCCCACACAGTGGTCTCTCCATAATGCGAGCTATGTCTGAAAAGATCGCTTGTGGCCCAAATCCACGGCAAAGTAAAGAAACTTGAACTTTTTTCTATGTCTGTAGACATCAAAGCTTTACGGCAGAGGAGTGACATGATTGCATCAATATTATAAGGCAGTACCTCCATCAGTGGAGCAAACGCAGAGAGACTGGAGCAGAGGAAACTATGAAGGTGGCTTTTGCAAGAACCCAGACAAGAGAGCCAAACTAGAAGAGAGGGAGATGGAAAATAGATGGATACAGAAGATACAGAGGACGTAGAATCCACAGAACATGGACATGGGGCTGAGGAGAGGACAGGGTTGAAGAAAATTCTTAAGTGTTGCCATCAACAGCCCAGCTATGGGCACTTTTGTTAGATGAGTTGGTTTTCTGTTTGTAGCTTTGGAGAGCTCAACACGGTACCATTCCTCTGCTGTCTGGGCTATGTGCATTGACTTCATCTCCACTGTCAAAGTCTGACTTCTAGAAAGGGCGTCTGCTGTGGTCAGCCTGTCTGCTACGATCTTACAATGTGACCCTTCCCATGTATTTGCCCTTCAACAGATCTCTCAGCTTTAAAATAGAACCTTTCAGAAGGAAATTTCTAGTGCTAGCTAATACTTTTCCAGTATGTTTCTCTTTGTATAATGTATTCCTTGCAGAATAAGCTTTGGAGTTTCAGAAAGTAATTCCTGTCGCCCAGCTTTCCTAGTTCTTGTGACCATTTAGCATCCCTCCCTTGGCATGTCTTCAGTAGGTCTTCTGTTTTTAATACTCTTTTCTGTCAGGGCACTCACTAGATCCAGCCTGTCAGCCCTTACTTATGACTGAGCAAGGGATCTTCCCAACTTTTTTTTTTTATTTTGGCAGTACCGGGGATTGAACTCAGGGGCATTCTACCTCCAAGCTATACCTCCAGCCCTAGTTTTTTATTCTTTATTTTGAAACAGGGTCTCACTAAGTTGTGGAGGGCCTCACTAAGTAGCTGAGGCTGGCCGCGAACCCGGATCCTCCAGTCTCAGCCTCCCAAGTACTGGGATTACAAGCGTGCGCTACCACGCCTGGCTTTCCAACCTATTTTATTCTCATATTCCATGTATTTCAAAATTCACATTGGTCTAGCCTTGTTTCTTGGCAAGGCTTATATTCAGTATACTGAATACTTCTTTTTTTTTTTTTCATTGCATGATCATTTTATTAGGTTTTCCAGGTGGGAAAATAGTGTTGTTGTTGTTTTGTTTTTTTTTTTACAATATCAGTGTTTTTTTATGTTTTTATTGGTGCATTGTAGTCTCACATCACAATGAGTATCAGTTTGGTGTTAACATACATGCACACAGCTCTTGGTGTCCCTCCCCCCACCTCCCCCGCACATGTAGCACTGAGAATGATGTTGGTATAATCTCATATATACACATTGTTTATGATAGTAATTCCATAGATTCACTACTTTCTTCCCCCTCCCCTTCCCTTGTACCCCTTCCCTTGTACCACTGAGGGTTCTCCGTTGTCATTGGAGTCCCTTTTGTGTCCCCACTACTCCCTAAGTTGCGCATATTAATGAAAACATATGTCCCTTCTTTTTTTGTGATTGGCTAATCTCACTTAACATAATGTTCTCCAGATC
>PVJS01009745.1:0-28152 GCA_004027185.1 Glis glis
AAAAAAAAAAAATTGTAAGTTTAGGTTATTGGATTTAGGCTTTTTTATTATTAAAAAATGTTTTTGTTAATGATTTCTAGTTTAATTGTTTTGTGACTAAAAAACCTACTCTCCAGCTGGGCACGGTGGCACGTGTGTAATCCTAACGCTTGGGAGGCTGAGACAGGAGGATCACAGGTTCAAAGCCAGCCTCAGCAACTTAATGAGACCCTCAGCAACTTAGCAAGACCTTGTTTCAAAATAAAAAATGTTTAAAAAGGGACTGGTAGCCGGGCATGGTGGCACATACTTGTAATCCCAGTACTTGGGAGGCTGAGACAGGAGGGTCGCAGGTTCTCAACTAGCCTCAGCTACTTAGTGAGGCCCTCTGCAACTTAGTGAGACCCCGCTTCAAAGTAAAGAATAAAAAATAGAGCTGGGGGTGGAGCTCGGAAGTAGAATGCCCCTGGGTTCAATCCCCAATACCGCAAAAAAAAAAAAAAAGGGACTGGCGGTGTAGTTCAGAGGTAGAATGCCTCTGGGTTCAATTCCCTGTAAGAAAGAAAAAGAAAAATGTTCTCTATATGCTTTTTGCCCTTTTAATTTGGTTTTTTATCTTTTTGAAAAAAATTAATATTGACTAGCCAATACATTGTGTTCTTAAATGCATGCCTATTATATTGCTTACAAACTGATGATATGAAACCAACACATTGGTTTCATGATTGTTTCTTTCCTATTTTAGGAAACTGGAGTTGAATACTTTATCTAGTAATATGACTGAATCTAAGGCCACATGGTGACTACTTTCTCCAATATTCTAACCATTGATCACAGAGTCTCATATCATCTTCATTATGTTATTCATGCTAGCATTCTTATATTTTAATACATATATTCTTTGAATACTTTAAGTAGTATTTTAAAAGACATAAATTGCCACAACTCTAAAGCATAAATATAGCACTAGAAACAAATTACATCTATCTATGTAGATGGAACTGGAGAATATTATGCTAAGTGAGATTATTCAGTCACAAAGAATGAAAGGTCGGATGTTTTCCCTCCTATGTGGAAGCTAAGGAGAAATTGTGATACAAGGGACTCCAGACGAAGGAGGAGAAACCTAGTGGAGTGATGGAGGGCAGGGAGACGAGATGAGAGAAACTGGAATGTGCTTGATGTACATACACAAATTTATCAATGCCAATCTCTATTTTTTTCTGTGATGTTCTTAAGTGAGACCTCGGTATACACTGTTCTTACATCCAAGTAATGTATACACACCCTGGGAGCTCAAAGAAATAGAAGGGCACCTGTAAGAAGCAACGATGGTGGGTTGGCTGGCGCTGAAAGGAATCAAGCAGAGGGGCTTCCT
This sequence comes from Glis glis, assembly GCA_004027185.1. Taxonomy (NCBI): domain Eukaryota; kingdom Metazoa; phylum Chordata; class Mammalia; order Rodentia; family Gliridae; genus Glis; species Glis glis. The sequence continues at coordinate 1,358 of PVJS01009745.1, forward strand.
GGAGCAATGCTGAGCACTTCTCCGAAGGAGAGGGATGGCCGAGAAGGTGGCAGACTGCTTAACTGTGGGCCACAGATTGTGGGGTTCCTCCAGCAGGCAGTCAATTGGAAGCCTGTTGTGTCTTTCACTAAATGAAAAGCCTTCTTCCCACCCCTCCACCACACAGGGAAGCCTGTTGTATAAGCCTCCCCGGGACAGGTCCCAGCCACCCAGGCATGTTAAAAAAAAAAAAAAGCCTGTGATGATAAAGGGAGTATCATACTGGTGTCACATGATCAATTCTGAGTGCTCAGAACATGCTGCATACTTCATACACACCAGACATCATGATCTCAGGCCATTACACCTTTCTCACTGCCGAGCTGGAGATGAAAGGGACTAGACCAAGCGCCCGGGAAACCAGAGAGATGAAAGGGCCACAGCTTCTTCAAACAACTCCCACGACTTGAGAGACTCAGATTCTGCTTGATGGAGTGAACACAGTGGATCATACCACAATCATTAAGACAGAACGCAACTCCAGAGAGCCCTAGGAAATTGTCAAGCCCTAGCCCCAAAATATTGGGGTTCCCTAGATCTTGTTCAGTGTGCTGGGAGTACTTCCCACTTGGGGATAATATTCCTTCTCATCAGAGACAGAATGGACAAAATTACAAATGATTACACAATCACTTTTCCTCTTTTCTTGGTGGTGGTGGTGGTACTGGGGATATGACCCAAGGGCATTCTACCCCTGAGCTACACCCCCAGACCTATGTTTTATTTTGAAATAAGGTCTCACTCAGTTGCCGAGGCTGGCCTCGATCCTGTGATTCTCCTGTCTCAGCCTCCCAAGTATTGGGATTACAGGAGCCACTATACCCGACAAGTTTCTGCTTCTCTTTCCCTGTAGGCAGGCTTCCTCCACGTGGCAAATACATGTTCACATATTTTCAGCACCTTCACTCCAAAGACAAAAGAAGTTCCCAAAAGAAATCCAGTGGCCCCTGAGAAGGCCACTTGCCCATATGGCGCCACAGGACGGGACCCTCTGATTGGCTAGCTCTGGGTCACTTGCCCATATGGCGCCACAAGCAGGGGTCCTCTGATTGGCTAGCTCTGGGTCACTTGCCCATATGGCGCCACAAGCAGGGGTCCTCTGATTGGCTAGCTCTGGGTCACTTGCCCATATGGCGCCACAAGCAGGGGTCCTCTGATTGGCTAGATCTGGGTCACTTTCCCATATGGAGCCACAGGCTGGGACCCTCTGATTGGCTAGCTCTGGGTCACTTGCCCACCACGAGGCTTGAATGAGGCAGAACAGGTTACCAGACAAGGTGATTGGCAGCCCCACTCAAATCGCCTGGGGTGGGAGAAGATGTTCCCAAAGAAAGAAGGAATGTGGGTGCTGCTACCAGAAGCCCCGGGTGAGCAGATGTAACTGCTGCTGCGGCCTGGCACCACACCGACGCTGCTCTTGATGAATTTTGTCTTCTGTCCCCCCCACACTTCCTACCAAATTGCTGAATACCAACTCTAGATGCTAACTCTACTTTTAGGGCATGAAGTAGAGTAAACTTACTCCCCCAAACTAGTGGATGGTACCCCCTAAGCCTGGAATTGAAATAAGAAGTTGCCCAAGGAAATCGGAGTTGGGACAGGCAGCACACAGCAGACACACAAGGTTTACTGAGCACCTATCAACATCGGTTATGTACTTACTACATAACAGCCATTGTCATACCCTTTCTTCACAACACCATAATTTTACAAATGATAACTGAAGCTTAGGTTAGGCGCCATTTCCAAGGTCACCGGGCTCCTAACTGGCAGTGCCAGGCTCCAAAGTTCATTCTCTCAACTAACTTGCTACATTGCCTCCCCACTAAACTAGATACCAAAGACTTGGATTTAAAATATAAATGGTGGATATTTACTTACTTACTTTGTACTTTCATATATTTTCTAGAGTTCCCTTCCTAATATATATCTCAGGAAAAGAAGCCTGGGCAATGGCCCCGAATCTCCCTCACTGACCTTTGCCCTGGCTGCTGAGAGCTAGAACACATCTATGACACCGACAGCCCAGGCTTCCTGAGGTCCTTGTCTGACCTCAGCAAGGCAAGCAGAGGGCCAGTTTCAGGAACTAAAAGTGGAAAGGCCAGGACCATGGATGCAAAATGCAAAGCAGGGAATCTGGTCAGGGTGGTCCAAGAAGCCAAAAAGTTCCAAGCATCTAGTCCAGGGTGTGAAAGAGCTACCACTCAAATGCAAAGGAAGCGCTGAACACAGCCCAGGCGGTGCCTCCCATCCACTCAACAGAGTCTGGAAGTGACTGTGTTAGATTTTGCCCTCCTACCACCCTCATGCCTTTCCTTTGGGGGGACTCCCCTGCCGGCTACCTGTGGTCTTGGTGAGACTTTCAGTCCAGGGCCTCTCCCTCCTGAGCAGGGTGTCAGAAGGACTGAGGACAAATGAAGCAAATCCTCACTATTTCTGATGCCTGGATTCCCGGAACTGTGCTGGTTCTGTCCATTCCAAACCCTGCTGCTCCCACTCTGCCTTTAGTTAAGTATGAGCTTAACTAAGTTGTTAGCCAAATCAGTTGTTCTTATTTATAATGAGAGAAACCTAACAGATACAACTCTCTTTCTTTGGTTGAATAATATAATTTTGCTCTTTAGATTTTAGGGTCTTAATAATTTGAAGAGTCCTGCTTATTAAGATCTGTGCCGAACACTTCCACACAAATTAAGAGAGAAAGTGCTTGGATGCAGAGTCGATAATTCCTCTGTGTTACTCATCATATTCTGTTGATGTAACTTATAGGTGCCTGACTGGGTGCTTGACAAGGGGAGGCTAGTGTTCAGCTGGACTCTGCCTCTAAACTGGCCAGCCTCCCGTGTGGCTTGTCCTGGATGTCATCATTTCCCAGCAGCCCAAACAACGGCTACCTGGCATCACCTCCCAGCCCCTACCTGACTGTGGCTCCCTGTCCCCCGTCTGCTCTTTGGCCTGTGGCCTTGCACCTGTGCTTGAGGAAGCTGCTCTCCTGTACTAATTTCTGACTTCCCTGTTCAACGCTGACTTGAATTCTCATTCTGTTATTCATTCCTCCAATATTTATTGAGCATTACCACCTGCCAAGCATAGAGGGTACCATACTGTGAAAGGCTGACCTGACCCTGTCCACAGGAACTTAGATGCTGTATTGGTCCCTCTAGCCCCGCCTCTTAAAGGCCCCACCTCCCAACATCACACTAGGACCAAGCTCCCAGCACAGGAATCTCTGGGGGACAAACGACATCCAAACCATAGTGGAGGCTCTTAGAGAGGCTGATGATAAGCAAGCAATTAAAATATGAGTGATATGAAACCTGCAGGAGCACAGATCTACTGCTTAACCTAGTCTACTGCCCTCGTGAGGCCTCCCTGAACAGAGGCTGGTGTGGAGATCAAGTGCCAACACAGGGACACACCAGGGACCAGCTCATGCTTGGGACTGCGTGGCTGCCGGGGCTCCCCCCAGACCTGACCCGTGCCAGGATTCCAGCCAGCACAGGCCTGAAGTCCCCAAATCCTGGGCCCTCATACTGGGAGCATTTCAATGCAATCTTCCCTTTAAACTGGGTATTGCTGAGAACTGTTTCTCAGAATGAGAACAATGTGATAAAAGGGAAAGGATTTTTTTTAAAGGTTTACAAAAGTATCAGAACTGCTAGCTGCACAATGATAGTCAAGAGGGGTGAAAAATGCAATTTTAGATATAACTTGAAGCAATACTCGTCAGTTTTCTCCACACCAACACAGTTGGAAATTGAAAACAGCATATGTCCGTGGCCACAGACACAGCTCTAGGTGCCCAACCCAGCCAGCATGTTCTGCCAGCAAGCTGGCCTCTTCTGCCCGCCGCACCACCACCACAGTGACCTCATTCTCTCAAGACAGGGCCACTTCAATGCGAGGCCATGAGGAAGTGACACTGGCAGGATGTTAACCTCACTGTCCAAGGGAGAGGAGCGAGGGAGTTAGCACTCTCTCCAGGCCACTGCCCTCCTGGATCAGAGCGAAGCCTGCCTTCTCTCTGCTTTAGGCATTATTAATTATTCTAATAGTCTCTATTACCAACACAATACATGTGAATTTTAGAAAATACTGACAAGCAACATGAAAATGACACATTTCCAACCACCCAGAGATTGGTTGGATACAGCCATATTTTTCCTATATATATTAATAGGTATGTGTATTATTTTTACCAAAATGATGTCATGTCGCACATACTGATTTTTTCTTCTAATTTTTATTTTGAAAAATGTCAAAACTACAATAAGTTGGAAAAAACAGCATAATGAACATCTGTAAAGAATTTACCTAAGCCAGGAGCAGTGGCGTACACCTGTAATCCCAGTACTTGGGAGGCTGAGACAGGAGGAGCGCAGGTTCGAAAACAGCCTCAGCGACTAGTGAGACTCTCAGGGACTCTTGAAGATGAAGTCCAGTAAAGAAGAAGCTAAATCCTGTCAAGCTGGTGACTGCAGAGAACCAACACAAAAAAATAATCACATTCTTCTCCCCATGCTCAAATACCTCAAAACTGGGAATTTCCAAACCAACCAGCCAAATCGACCAGTGAACTCCTGTGGCTGCATGACTACAGCTGAACTCATCAAGACTGAGAAACTACAGACCATTCCTGCAGGGCCCCAGGTGACTACAATAAGCTTTGTCAAGACTGTGAGTGTACAAACCACCCCAGTGGAAGTCCGCATGGCTGTGGAGACTCACATGGCAACAACCAAACTCACAAGGTTTGTGAGTTTGCAGACCATCCCTGCAGAGAAAGGGGCAGGGGCTACAATCAGAAATGTGAATTTGCAGACAATCCCTAGGAACACTCAGGTGGGACATAGAGTCAGCAGTCCACCCCACCCCGCAGGGTCCCCAGCCATCACTGCCAGACTGGCAGCAGTGGTATCCCTGGGGTGAAATAACTCAGCCAGCTGCGCTGGAGGTTCAGAGGCTATAATTTCCCACCCAGCACAGTTTGAGTGCCATGAGTACAGAGGCCAGTGGCTGGTAGGGTCTCACATGATCACAGCTTCCAGAGCAGCAGTGGTGTTTCTGGGGCTAAATAACACAGCCCCCCTGGAGTAGCCTAGCACCAGTGCAGAATACCCCAGCACTGAGGACATGGACGGACATGACATGGTCCCTGGAACCACCCAACAAGAACACAGATGAGTGAGATAAAGGGAGGCAGCATGTCACCGGCACTCCAAAACTCGGATATCGGCTGGTGGGAAGACTGCTTCTTAACAAGAAAAGTGGGGCAGACAAAACTTAGCAAAACAAAGAGCCAAAGAGCAGTGGAGTGCGAGGCAGTGGACAGAGCGGGGGGCTAAACAGAACTCCATGCATTTCACCTGGTAACTGGAGAGTGGAGGCGAAGGCGCCATCTATGCGGGGCCACACCTACACCACAACTCCTGGAGACCAAAAGCCAAGAGGCAACAGATCCTTGTGAAAACAGCGACTATACACAACATTGAAACCAGTCAACTCCAGAACACAATGAAGTCCAAGTCAATCCAGATCCGCACCTACAATGATGGTTTCAAGGGGTGGGCCGTGAGCCTCTGCTCCTGCAACAAGTGTGATGAAGAGAGACAAAGAAGAGGTGGCCATACACAGGAGCAGCCCAATTCTGAGAACACGAGCCGATAAGCCATGGCCCTCATGAGCAGCCCAATACTGTCCTGGAACTCCCCAGAACTTAGGACATAGTTAGATGAGACATGGCCCCCTCCCCAGTAGCCCAGCACAGAGAACAGCAATAGCACCCAGACTTTGCAGGAGTCTTTCCGCGCCAGGCCCAGCCTTGGCTTCCTTTGGTCGTCTGTAACAGTGCAAGCAAATGATATGTCTGCAGTGCAGAAGAGGAACCGGGAAGAGACCTCTAGACAGGTAGTGCATTATGAAGAGCAAGACCTGGGTTCCCTCCCACTTGTGAGGAAGGAGGGAACTGTGTACTGTGAGTCCCTGTGATGCTTATGCCCAAAAAGGGGCAGAGTGCTGGGGGGAGTAGGGTGTCCCAGAAGACTTGAAAACAAGGAGGAAGGTCGGTTTCTGAAAGTTAAACTATGAAATTAGCTCAGAGAAAAGCAGCCACGCATAGTCATCGTACAGAGACAGACGGACCCTTGGCTAGCAAGACCACCCATAATCTGGTGGCCAGCACAGTGAACATGTCCACGGACAGAAGAGTCTGTCAGAGGGGGTAAGAAAGGGACGGCCGGCCACAGAGACAGACCGTGCCCGCCAGAGCAGGGTCCATTCAGTTAAAGAAGTTAAAGAGGAAACGCTTGTGCTAAGGAGCTCTGGAGTAAGGCGTGGCCACACTGGAGATGAGGGGCTGCCCCAGATCACTGCAGTCCCCAAGTGCTCCCTTGTCATGTGTGTCCCTCCTGAGACCAGGCCTGCCATATCGCCGCCACAGGGAGAGGCGCTGGTCAGGCCACACGGATCTCTGATCACTGGTGACTGATCATGGCTGCATCATGCTGCCTCAGTCTCAGAGTTTGGAGATGTGTCCTTTGCTCCGAGATGCTGCCCAGGGAGAGCCTGAGCCCGGGGCTGAGGTGGGAATAGCACCATGGTGAATCAGTCTAAGGACGGAACCGTTGTGGGTTCAGCCTCTTCCCTCCGTGTTTGCGCACACTTTCCCTTGGAAACTTCCACCCACGGTAGATGCCTGGTGTTGGATGGATGGTGACTGGACACATGGATAGACAGACGAACAGACGTGGTACTGCAACATTGAACCTAATCTCCTGGCCTCTAGAGCTGAAACTCGCCCACCACGTTGGACCATCTTGTGGCAGGCATGGGTCCAATAAACCTCATGCTGTAGGGAGGGCCTCCTGTCTGCCTCACTAGAGGGAGCTGACGTCACCCTGTCCATTCTAGTGAGCAGGAGGAGATGGCACGGTGCCCAGCTGAAAGCCACATGCCACAAACTCTCTTCTGGTCCTATCTGGCTTAGTGGCACCAGGAGATGGGACGATTTTAGAAGTTTTTGTTTGAGCCGGGCGTGGTGGTGCACACTTGTAATCCCAGTACTTGGGAGGCGGAGACCGGAGGATCCGGGTTCGCGGCCAGCCTCAGCTACTTAGTGAGGCCCTCCGCAACTTCGTGAGACCCGGTTTCAAAATAAAGAATAAAAAATAGGACCGGAGGTGTAGCTCAGAGGTAGAACACCCCTGGGTTCAATCCCCGGTACCACAAAAAAAAAAAAAGAAGAGGTTTCCCTTCTCTAAGTCAGTAGCCGGAGCTTCCTGAGCCCACAGCTTCAGTCCTGCAGTCCAGAATCTTGCTCCTTGTTCTCTGCAAGACGCCCATGAGACCAGGACACACAGACCTTCCTGAGCCGTCCTGCTCTTGGCAATCAGCTTGCTGCGTCAACCTGACTGGAATGTTTGTAGGGCAGGGAGTTGACATGCACACCTCAGCAAACACCATTCCCCCACCACCCCCGTCTACTCCATTCATCATGTGTGGGCAGCACAGCCGACTCCCCATCCACCTGCTGGGTGACTGAGGCTGCCACCCCCAAGGGATTGAGGGGGAGTTGGGGGCTCCTGGTTGCCTGTGCCTTCCAGAAGGAAGGAGCTGACTGGGGTGAGTTGAAATGTCAATAAATCACAAATTCTGCCTCAATCACCAGAATAGATCATCATTAATCCTCGTTGGGTACGGTGGTACACACCTGTAATCCCAATACTTGGGAGACTGAGACAGGAGGATTATAGGTTGGAGGCCAGCCACAGCAACTTAGTGAGATTCTGTTTCAAAATTAAAAATTTAAAAGGGCTGGGAGTGTAGCTCATAGGTAGAACACCCCTGGGTTCAATCTCCAGTACCAAAAAGAAAAGAAATACACCAATCCTTACCTAGCATCATTCCCTACCCATGGCAGCTGTCAAATATAAAACCCCAGATCCAGGCATCCCACGTGCACCCGCAAGTCTTTGACAGTGTGGACGGGTATGGGGAGGTGGTAGAGTGCGCGCCTGGTCTCTCTAGGAGGTAAACTGATGGCCAGTGTGGAAGCGGGTGGAGGGACAGGGGGCTGACTTCCAGGCTTGCAAAGTGACCTTGGACAAGTCACTTTCTGTCTTTACCTGTTTCCCCTGCCTTCACTAATCGTCATTTATTGAATCCACTGAGCTCTGCACTTTACTTGTAATGTCTTCAGTCCTCACAATCATTCTGTAAGGCTGTTACTTGCTATTACCATCATCTTCTTTGTAATGGTCTTAGAATCCTGAGACATGCAGAAGCTAAAGAACACGGCTGAAGGTCACAGCCTGGCAACTGGCAGAGCCAGGTGTGGGCCCTAGCCCCTGTACACCAACCACCAGCTGCCCACTGAAGAGGGCTGGGGGCTTAGGCACAGTGGGAGCCTGTGCCCTTCTTTCTACAGGGGTCTAGGGGATGGAAAAGAGAAAGGGGTCCTGAAAAGTCAATCTGACCACTCAGGAGAGTCCAGAGGGCAGCAAGGAGAAGGGAGGGACCTCTACATGCTGATTCGTAGGGAGAGAGCCCCCGGGACATTCGGGGTCTGGCTGCAGGCCAGGGCTCAGGACAAAAGCCAAGATAGCTTAATGGACAGCTTCACCTCCCCACCCTCCAACCCCAAGGTGGCTGTGGCCTCCTCCCCTTAAAAAATGCAAAGTCCCAAGTGGCCAGTTCTGCTAGCCCCACACAGAGAACAGGGGTGGCATGAAGAGCCTGCCTCACGGGGCAGTGATGGGGGGTTCAGCTGAGGACTCAGCCTCAGCCCCTCACTGGGGTCCTCTGCGGGGCACAGGACTTACAGGCTCCACTGCCAGAGGGGACATCAAGAACTAGAGTGCTTCTGGGTGCAGTGGCGCACGCCTGTAATTGCTGAAACAGGAGGATCATGGGTTCAAAGCCAGCCTCAGCAACTTAGCAAGGCTCTCAGCAACAGCAAGACCCCGTTTCAAAATAAAAAATAAAATAGGGCTGGGGGTGTAGCTCAGAGGTAGCACCACAAAAAAAGAAAAGAAAAAAGAGCTAGAGTGCTGCCCCAGCTGCCCTGTCCCCTCAGACATGCTGAGAGGAGAGGCCCAGTCCCTGCCACGGCACAGATTTCCTAGAGGGACCATCTAAAATCCAAGCTGAGGGCTCATGGCTTCAAGAGATAGAAACCTGCATCCAACCAGCTCGAGAAAATGAGATTTGTCCAGGGGTTCCTGGGGCTTCTCATCACCTATGCGCTCCAGGAGCGACTGGAAGGAAGGACACGGACACCACAAGTGTCCACCCCACCCCACCCCACCCCACCCCACTCCTGCATCTGCCTTCCTGCTGCAGCCTGGCTTCACCACAAGGGACAAATGGGGCTGCCATGGTGCCAGCCATCACCAGAGCAATACCACTTCCTTCATCTTCGTTCCAGCCTGACTAGTCCAAACTCACTCAGTCAACTTTAACGCATGCGACGTGTCATATGAAAAAGGCAGAGCCACTGGGATTCTCCTGTGTTCCGATCATTCCCAGAAAAGGAGACTATAATCTCAGTACTTGGGAGGCTGAGACAGGAGGATCATGGGTTCAAAGCCAGCCTATGCAACTTAGTGAGACCCTGTTTCAAAATTTAGAAAATGAAAAGGGCTGGGGCCTAGCTCAGAGGTAGAATGCCCCTGAGTTCAATCTCCAGTATGAGAGAGAGAGAGAGAGAGAGAGAGAAAGAAACTCCCCAGGGATCGGGAAGCTGCTCTGATTGGTGTCTGTTAGGCTTCTCTGAGCCTCCGTCTCCTCACCAGTGAATTAAGATGATGCATACTTCATGAGCAGCTGGTTTTGATGAGATCGGCATGAATAAATTACTTGGTGGCTGGAAATGCCCCGCGTATGTTAGCATATTCGTTCTTAGTCCTGTTGCTCCTATCGGTGTTGGCGGCGGTAGAAGGACTTGCTCCAGCCAGGTGAGGGCCGCGGTGCTCACCAGTGGCTGTGGGAGGTGCAGAGCCTCAGCTGCGGGTGCTGCCTGAGCCCTGGTCCTCACAAGGTCACTGAGCACAGGCCGCAGGAGGCAGTGAGGTGGCCCGGCAGGTGCCTCAGGACAGCTCCCTTCCCTGCTCCGTGGCCTCCCCAGCTCTCAGTTCATTATCCAGCAGATGGGAGAGTCATCCCGACTTGTCTCCTCTTCTACATGTGCGAGGAACAAGCAAGGGAATGTGAATGGGAGGGAAATTGTAAAGTCTTATTAGCAGTTATTATTGCTATTAATTATCATCTAACAAACTGCTGGGATTATGAGTCTGTGTTTCCTCACGTTTTCTCTAATGACCATTACAATGTGGGGAGCCGAGCGGACTTAATTTGCTAATGCCAGTGACTTCATTATGCAAAACCAGATCTGCTAATGAATTTCTCCAACTCTGGCGCTGGTGCTGATTAGTTTTGCAGGTACCTTTGTTGAAGGGAAAGGGGGCAGGGGCCTGGGCGGTCCCTTCTCCACACCCGGAAGCCACCGGCTTGCACACGCCCTCGCAAGGGCCACCTAAGGTATGACTCACTCCTCTGGGAGCATCAAAATAGCTGAACAGATTACCTGGCCATTCGGGCTGGTTTTTGTTTTTCTCAGTCTGAATAGAATCAGATACCTTGTCTCAAAAGGATGAAAAAGGCCACCACTAAATTAAACGGAAGCCTGCAAATGACTTCTCTTTCTCTCCCTCCTCTCTCTCCGCTCTGTTTCTGTGTGATGGTGAATGAGAGGCATTTTCCTCCTCCCCGGCCTGCACCACTCCACTCCTGCCCCGCTCCCTGAGGACGATGGTCGCCGGTGGAGCACCGACAGCCCTGGTCCCTCTTGGTCTCCCCACACCCTTTCCCCAGCCTCCTGAGGGCCGCGGCTCCCTCCTTTCCCTCCTGACCATGAGCTCTCCAGGAGAAGGACTGGGTCTGTCTGACCAGGGAAGGAGAGGCTGGGCACGGACAGACCTCGGACACATCTCAGATGGAGTGTTTCAGTGACAAGCTAAGAAGTCACCTCTGACTTACTGAGGCCAAAGAGGGCAATTTACCAGAAGAATCTGGACAGTTCTCAGATAAAAGGCCAATGAACTTTCCCCACCTTGCAGAGGACAGGAACCAGGACACCCTAGATATGTAGGTGATGGGAACTGTATTTTCAGGGCAAAAATTCTCTCCAGGTGTGTGTGTGTGTTTTGTTTCGTTTTGTTTACTGGGGATTGAATCCAGGGGCATTCTACCTCCGAGCTACACCCCCAGACCTATTTTTTATTCTTTATTTTGAAAGAGGGTGTCACTACGTTGCGGAGGGCCTCACTAAGTAGCTGAGGCTGGCCACAAATCTGCGATGTTCCTGTCTCAGCCTCCCTAGTACTGGGATTACACCACCATGCCCGGCTTCTCCAGGTGTTTTTAGGCCAAGTAGTTCAAACCCCATTGCACTGTCCTTGCTGCGAGACCTTGAACACGTTTCTTGACCTCTCTGGGGTTAACTTATTTGTATAGTAAGGATCACAAAGCCTTCCCCCATCTCTCACAGTTGTGAGTATAACCCAAATGCCAGCTGCAATCCTGCTGTTCTTTGAAATTTCACTGAAATTGGCAGGGACCCCAGATCTCTTGACACGGGAAATCCAATATGTTCCCCCCAAGATTGCTGTGAATCTTTAGGGATGGTTGTACTCATGGGCACTTCTTGCCCTGCAAGTATCTCCAGCTCATTCATGTTATTACTGAGGAAAAAACAAAATAAACCCTTTATCTTCATTTGCTCTTGGTTGACTTAAAAATATTTCCTCAGGAGCCTGGTGTGGTGGCACTCAGCTACTTAGTGAGGCCCTCCGCAACTTAGTGAGACCCTGTTTCAAAATAAAGAATAAAAAATTGGGCTGGGGCTGTAGCTCAGAGGTAGAATGCCCCTGAGTTCAATCCCCAGTACCAAAAAAAAAAAAAAAATTCCTCAGGAAACTGAGACAGGAGGATGGCAAGTTCAAGACCAGCCTGTGCAACTTAGTGAGACCCTGCAATGTAAGCCATGTATGGTGGCGCACACTTGTAATCCCAGTATTTGGGAGGCTGAGACCAGAGGATCACAGGTTTGCAGCCAGCCTCAGCTACTTAGTGAGGCCCTCCACAACTTAGTGAGATCCTGTTTCAAAATTAAAGAATAAAAAATAGGGCTGGGGGTATAGCTCAGAGGTAGAATGCCCCTGGGTTCAATCCCAGTACTGAAAAAAAATTAAATTAAAATAATAAGAGTTGGGGATGTAACTCAGTAGTTGAATGCTTACCTAGCATGCATGAGGCCCTGTATGCCATCCCCAGTAAAACACACACACACACACACACACACACACACACACACTAATTTTGGAAGTCACACATTATTAGTCTCCTACTAGCTTTACTGCAGATGACATCTCTGATCGAAGCCACCTAATGGGTTAAAAGTGTCCTGTGAAAAGTTACATTTCACCATCTTGTCCAGCAAAAAGTTGTTTTTATGTTATCTTCTCCTGTTCTCTGAGAAAAGATGCTTTTTATCTCCTAATGATTAATTGCAGCTAGCTATTCCTGGGGAAAGGAACTAAAACGACATGTCAGAAAACTTTCTAATCAGTAACTTCAGGTTTACAGAACCCAAAACATCCAGTGACCTACAAACAGCAGCTTGTGCATCAGAAAAGCAGGCCACCTGGTGCCCACCTATCAGATACGCCTCCCCAAAGCTCCCTCTATAAAAGCCTGGTGCTGCCAGGCATGGTGGCACACTCCTGTAATCCCAGTACTTGGGAGACTGAGACAGGAGGGTCTCAGGTTCGAGGCCAGCCTCAGCAATGTAGCAAGGCTCTCAGCAACCTAGGAAGACCCTGTTTCAAAAACAAGAAGTAAACAGGGCTCGAGAGTAGATCAGAGGCAGAATGCCCCTGGGTTCAACACACACACACACACACGTGCACACACACACACACTCACAGTCTTGTGCCTAAGCAAAACAGTCTTTATTGATGATAGCCTCCATCTTCTTTGGTTTGCTAGTGAATCTTTTTCCTTTCCCCAACAATTTGTCCTCAAGTAATTGGCCTTCTCCAGTGGCGAACAACAATCGTGGGTTCAGGGTTACCTCTGTAACCTCACACCCGTGGCTCTTCTCGTGTCTCTGCTCAGAGCTGCCCTGAGCACACAACTCAGCCTCCCTCCTTGATTCCCCGGAATCAACATTTCTGTTAGGCACAAGAACAAGCAACTTCACATCACTTCCCTGCAAAATGAACGCTCTAATTTGTACAGTGTGCGCTTGCGCATTGGTGAGGGATTGTGGTATGATGCTTACTACAGAGAAGTGCATAAATAAAGGTGACTCGTCATCGCAAAGAAATCAGCCTTCTGCCATCTTGCCCAAGCTGCCCATTCTGTCTCCTCTGTTCTCTACTCTGCCCCACCTCCACCCAAAATCTTACATTTCTCTCTCTCTCTCTCTCTCTCTTTCTCTTTCGTGTGGCACTGGGGATTGAACCCAGGGGCATTCTACATCTGAGCTACGCCCCCAGCCCTATTTTATTTATTTATTTTGAAACACGGTCTCACTGAGTTGAGGCTGGCCACAAACCTACAATCCTCCTGTCTTAGCCTTCCAAGTATTGTGATTACAAGCGTGTGCCATCATGCATGGCTCCAGCCCTTCTTATTTTTTTTTTTGAGATAAAATCTCACTGAGTTGCTGAGGCTGGCCTCCAACCTGCGACCCTCCTGTCTCAGGTGTGCACCACCGCGCCCAGCATCTTCTTACATTTCTTATGTTGATTTCTTTGCTTCGCTTTTAACTTCCAAACCAGGCTATTCTACTCGACCTACGAACTGGCTTATCAAAGAATTTCCTAAAGTTGGCACCCTCTTTAAAGTGCCAGCCATTATAATAATAACTTTTCCATACAGGAAGACCCGTTAAGTGTGAAAGTGCTTTGAGCCCACACATGAAAGGCTATTAAGCCTGTTCCTCTTGGTCACCAGACAAAGCTTTCTGGAATGTATCTAAGCTCTCTTTGCTTGTGCTGTGAACATCTACCTCTCTGAGCATTGTCTGCCTTGTGAAAAGCACAAGAGCTTATGGATTTTTCTGAAACAACTCTGGCTCCAAAAAAATCCAATCTCATTATTTTGACTCAAACAAATCCATCCCAACCATATCTTTCCACTTTTTAAACTTCTTATTGGAAAATAATTTACAAAGAGACAAATCATTTTCACACCAGTATAACTAGAACCCAACTCCAGACACAGAACATGCCAGCTCCTGGAAGCCTCTCCGTGTCTCCTTACAGTCACTGCCGTCACGTTGACGGCCGGCGGCGTGTATTCACTGTGTCAAGTAGCTTGCTCCGGCCACACGCGCAGCAGTGGCAGAGCCGGGATCTGAGCCTGTGCAGGCTGCCTCTCGGGTCTGAGCTCACAGCTGCAGGGTTCCTCTACCTCCTTGTGTTTCTGAGAACAGGGTCTAGTATACCATAGAAAGTGTGTGCAGCATAAAGGTCCACACGAGGAACCCTGAGTTTAGGGGAGCAGAGGATTTCAAATGGGCAGAGGACATATCTGCTCTTTGCTCCAGGAGGAAACACTGTCACTCGCCTCTAAAGCTCTGTGCTGTACAAAGTGCGAGGGAAGAGCGCCTGGGGCAAAGGCACTCGGTGCTTCTGCTCACGAGCTGTGCAGAAACGCGAAAGCCATGGAGGATTGAGTCCTGACAGCTGCTCTGGTCCGGCCACCCCCAGCACCAGCTGCCTCCTCACCAGCAGAGGCAGGGGGCTGGCCACAGAGCCGGAGGGCTTGGGAGCAAGACTGCCATGCCATCTGGAGGCAGCCTGTGTGCAGCTGGGAGGCCGACCCATGCCAGACCTGCTGGCGCTGGTGACACTGAGCCTGGAGGACACCAGGCGCTGCCAATGGGGGTCAGGCCCAGGCCTCGGCCAGACCTCCTGGAGCACACCCATTCCCTCCTCTGCCCTGGGCCTCCTCCCGCGTCCTCTACCTCTCCTATACCTTCTCTTTCTCATTCCACTCTCTCTTCAATTGATTCTTTTTTCCTTCGTGTTCTTTGTGTATCTCTTCTACTTTATCTCTCTTCCCGTCTTGATGATTTTATCTAGGGGACTGTGGACAAATATTAAAAATCAAATTAAGAAAATACAGAGCACAGCCAAGCGTGGTGGCACACGCTTGTAATCCCAGTACTAGGGAGGCTGAGACAGGAGCATTGCAGCAGGTTTGTGGCCAGCCTCAGCTACTTAGTGAGGCCCGCTGCAACTTAGTGAGACCCTGTTTCAAAATAAAGAATAAAAAATAGGGCTGGGGGTGTAGCTTGGAGGTAGAATGCCCCTGGGTTCAATCCCCAGTACTGCAAAAAAAAAATTAAAAAGAAAACACAAAGCACAAAGCCAGGTGGTACACTCCTGTAATTCCAGGACTTCGGAGGCTGAGACAGGAGGATCGCAGGTTTGAGGACAGCCTTGACAACTTAGTGAGATCCTTTCAAAATAGAAAGGGGTAGGGATGTAGCTCAGTGGTAGAGCATCCCTGGGTTCAATCCCTGATACACACACACACACACACACACACACACACACACACACACGAGAGAGAGAGAGAGAGAGAGAGAGAGAGAAAGAAAAGAAGAAAGAAAGAGAAAAAATACAATCTCAAATGTTAGAAAAGAAGGAGGTTCGTTTTTTGCAGCCTCCCCACAGAGAGACAACCACAATGAATATTGTGGACAACACCCCCAAAGTTTTCTCTACACATGTCCACATACGCTTACCACCAACCTGGGATCCCACGAGCAGCGCTCACACTCTATGCTGCTCCAGGGAAGGAGGAGAAAGCCTCTCTCCCCTGCCTTCCCCTTGAGAAGGGAATGAGAAAGAACCTGGGGCCATGCTTGGCTGCCCGGGACCTCAGTTTTCCAGGACACTATACGAGCCCTAGTGGCCTTTCCCAGCCCACTCCCATCAGCGGGTTCAAGTCCAGGGCGAAGCTTAGCTCTGCGGGTCCTCGGGGATGGCCGCTGGGACGGGAACCCATCTGCTCCTCAGCCCCGGGCAAGTCCCATCTAGAGGAGGGGAGCCTCCCTGCACACAGAGGGGCCTCTGTGGAATGTGGAGCTGAGGTCTTCGGCTCCAGTCCCAGCCACCACTGGGGGACAGGGCGATCTTGCCACAGCCACACAACTATATTTCCTTTGCCTCAAATCTGGACCGATTCCCACCCTTCATGTTCCTGAACCCTCGACCCTACCCCAGGTTGAGCTGGGAGGGCAGCCTGGCCCAACGGACTAGAAAGGACGTATGAGGTTGTGGGTGGCATTTAGGGCTTATAAATTTTCACTATAATGAACAATGCATATCCAAGACTTTTAAAGCACCAAACTTGTTACAAGATATTCAGACAATAGCCAAGATTGAGAATTATGTCAGTTTTCCCTCAAGCTGTCCCTGTTCCCCACAGAGGTGACCACTGGAAATTGATTAGTGTCATCTTCAGAGTTATTCTTGCACACAGACACAAATATGAGTGTATAGGAAAAAAATTTTTTGGTACTGGGGATTGAACCCAGAGTCATTCTACCTCTGAGCTACCCCCATACACACACACGGCTCTTTATTTTGAAACAGGGTCTCACTAAATTGCAAAGGGTTTTGCTAAATTGCTGAGGCTGACCTCAAACCTGCAATCCTGTATCAGCCTTCCAAGTACTGGAATTACAGATGTGCACCTCCACACCACCACAAAATTTTGTTTTTTTAACATATAAAGAAACTTCCTTTTTTGCTCATGTATCAACAGGCCCAGAGGAGCCTTCTTTCTCCAGCCGGTGTGTACAGAGCTATGCATCTGTACAGGCTGCTCAGAGAAGACAACCAAATCAGTGTGAGGTGGCTTGGGAGGATGAGAATCCATCCAGCCTTTCCACAAACATTCAGGAACTGCCACATGCGCTGGGCAGGTTCTGGAGGCAGACACGGGCTCAGAGCCCAGCGCCACACTCACCAGCTGTGTGACGTTGACCAGGTCACGCAGCCTCTCTGAGTTCCTATCTCACTGTGATGTTATGAGGACTAAGTGATACTCTGTGTGGAAGGCCTGGCAGAGGGTCCGAAATGATGGGAGCCACGACCATTATCTCAAAAACAGAACAAGCTAGCTGGGGGATAGCTCAGTGGTAGAGCACTTGCTAGTATGTGTGAGACCTACCAAAAAAAAAAAAGAGCAAGCCGCAAAAACATCCATATGGTCCTCCACAGGTATCACGGTGTGTTGTGTAAAGCCTCCATTTATTTGACAAACAAGATCACTTCTTCCTTCCTGCTACATTTTCTTTCATCTGTCTCTATCTCTGTCTCTCTGTCTCTCTCTCTGTCTCTCTCTCTCTTTTCTTGTTCTGGGGAGTGAACCCAGTGACATTCTGCCTCCGAACTATACCCCCAGCCTCCCCTTTTTCCCCCAACCCCCCCTTTTTTTTTGGCGGTACCGGGGATTGAACCCAGGGGCGTTTTACCTCTGAGCTACACCCCCAGCCCTATTTTTTATCCTTTATTTTGAAACCAGGTCTCACGAAATTGCGGAGGGCCTCACTAAGTAGCTGAGGCTGGCCATGAACCCAGATCCTCCAGTCTCAGCCTCCCAAGTACTGGGATTACAAGCGTGTGCCACCATGCCCAACCCCAACCCTTTTTTATTTATTTATTTTTTTTTGGCAGTACCAGGGATTGAATCCAGGGGCATTCTACCTCCGGGATACATCCCCAGCCCTATTTTTTATTCTTTATTTTGAAACCGGGTCTCACTAAGTTGAGGAGGCCTCACTAAGTAGCTGAGGCTGGCCACGAACCCGGATCCTCCGGTCTCAGCCTGCCAAGTACTGGGATTACAAGCGTGTGCCACCACGCCTGGCATCAAGTGACTTTTATGTGTTGAGCCTGGGATTGGCCCCCCCTTTCTTCCTCCCTCCCTCCTCTCTTCCTTTCTATACTTACTGAGCACCCTTTGAGGGCAAGGTCTTGAAAGAGGCGTTGAGGAGACACCTCTGACTTAAACAGGTGCAGTCTTTGTACTTATGGAGTTTCATTGAGACTCTGCTACTGGGGAGGAGGGGACATGCCCAAGATTGTATCTCCTCTTTGACTTGGTACCAATGGAACCTCTGACCGAAAATGAACAATGTTTCCTCCTGGCCATGGAGGAAAATCATTTCACAAACCAGCCCGCCCTCTGGTGGCCAGAGTTGGAAACGGTTATTCCGCTCGGAAACCCTCTGGAACTGTGCTGGTGGAAGTTGTTTCCCAAGTCTTTGCACGGGAGGGACACAGCTCACCGGGAGCCCTGCCCACACCACCGTTCTGCCCGGGGTTAGCCCTGGCCACTAGGTGCATCCCTCCCTCGAGGTGCCCCTCCGCCTCGTCCTGGAATCCTTGGTGGTTCTCGACACCTCCCCGCCTGTACCAGTGTTGCTAAGGGGGGTGCCCCCTCTCTCCTACTGAAGGGGTTCTTCCAGGGCAGATCCGGCCCAGAGACGCTGGCACGGGCTGCGTTCGCCGTGGACGCTCAGGCCATTCCTGAAGAATGCACAAAAGAATTTCAGACAAATGGAGAAAGCCTCTCTGGAAGGGTCCTGAGGGTCCTGAGCGAGGTCTCCCAGAGGACTGAGACACCCAGTTAAATCTGAAATTCATTTAGACAACAAATAATTTTTTTAGTCTAAGTATGTCCCAAATATTGCATGGCAGGTACTTCTACTAGTATTTTTGTGGTTTATCTGAAATTTTAATTTGGTCAATGTCCTCTGTTTTTATTTGCTAATCTGGCAACTCCAGCTGGGTAGAATAAGAGCCATTGGGCCACCTGTGTGGGCATGGTGGAGGGCGAGGCAGGGAGAGGCTGGGCTGCAGACCCCAGAGAGCCTGGGACAGGCAGAGGGGTTAGGTCTAAATCCAGCTCGGGGGCAGAGAGAGGCGAGCAGGATTGCAAACTTTACATATTCACCTGGAATTTATGACCACATCTCCTGTGCCCCAAGGATGTACTCAAATGCACTTTCCTCAGCCTTCCCCGCCTTTCCAACCACAAGGGGCCTCCAGTATCTTCAAACTATGTCTGTAGGACATGCCCAGCACTTGGACCAGTCTTCCTGCAGAAGGTGCGTCTCCTCCCTCTAAGGCACCTGGAAGGTATCAATAATTGATGCGAAACAAATGGACTTAAAGGGAAAATTCTGGCCAGGCACCGTGGAGTGTGTCTGGAGGGTCAGCCTGGAGGACAGCCTCAGGAACAAGGCCCTGTTTCAAAATAAAAAGGATGGGGGTGTAGCTCAGAGGTAGAATTCCCATGGGTTCAATCCTCAGTATCAAAAAAAAAAAAAAGGAAAAATCCCAACTCTGTTTAGCCTGTCTGTGCCACTTCCAAGCTGTACAATGTTGGGACAGTTCTACAACTTCTCCATGCTTCAGTTTCCTCGTCAGTAAAATGGGAAAAATAAGCAAGCCTACGTTATAAGGTGGTTAGTAAATACAAAGTACCTCAAGGCCGGGCATGGTGGCGCATGCTTGTAATCCCAGTACTTGGGAGGCGGAGACTGGAGGATCCGGGTTCACGGCCAGCCTCAGCTACTTAGTGAGGCCCCCCGCAACTTCGTGAGATCCGGTTTCAAAATAAAGTATAAAAAATAGGGCTGGGGGTGTAGCTTGGAGGTAGAACGCCCCTGGGTTCAATCCCCAGTACTGCAAAAAAATAAATAATAAAGTACCTCAAATGGTACCTGGCCCATAGTAAATGTTCAATAAATGTTAAGCGCTTACCTTTATTATTAGTGGTTACACAATGCTTGCTGAGCTAGGCATCACCACTGATTTTTCTCCTGGAATGGTATTGCATTCCAAATCTTTCCTACATTTGATGGCACATGTAACAGCAACCTCACAACATTTTGGGGAGATTTCCTTCATCCTGAGCAAAGTGCAGGCTGTGAAGAGGGCGTGATATCACATTCCCTCAGTAAAACAACCTCTTGGCACTATTTCCCCACAACCATGGCCATGCATCGATATCCCTAGCAATATTAGAACCCATTTATAATGATTTATGGTAATTACACTGGACAAGAGTTTGATGGCTATTAGGCCTCTTTATTTGGCTGGAAAACATTTGAAGCATGAAGCTGTGTGCAGCAATCAGTGCCAGCACCATTACGACACATCCTTGTATTTGGAACCAATTTGGGCTGTCATTTTTGATATCACAGATTATCCATCTTCAGATTCCAAGTCCTTGGGGTCTGTGTTCTCCTGCTCCAGTATCCAGAGGACGATCAGTTGCCACAGGCCTGCCCTGGGAGTGGGCAGCCAGTGAGCACCAGCCCCCAGGAACTGAATTCACAGCAGACACCAGCCCCCCAACACTCTGCTTTCTCACCAGCAGCCTTCTATCTCCTCTTTCCAGCAAGACACACCAAAGTGAGCAGGCCATCTGAAAGTCCAGCCTCAGCGTCTCCTCGTCTCTCTCCTCTCAAAGAGGGAACAGAATAGCTGGGCTGCGCGCTGGCCAATGCACACCCCTACTGAATATTGGCTGTTTGGGGCTGGCATTCATGCAGAATCTGATGTTCAATATTAAACATGGCTCAGAGTACGATGAACATGAAATTATAATAAATAAGAATCTCCCAAGCTGTTCCTTTGCCATGTCAAACTGGATTAAAGAGTAAAAAATTAATTAATAGGCCAGATGTTTCATTTTCCACAATAACAAATATAACACATTTATCTGCATTTCTTCGACTTTCCATCTAAACTTGTTTTTGTTTTTTTTTTTTTTTTTTGGTACTGGGGATTGAACCCAGGGGCATTCTAGCTCCAAACTACACCCCCGGCCCTACACCCCCGGCCCTACACCCCCGGCCCTATTTTATTTTTATTTTGAAACGGGGTCTCCCTAGGTTGATGAGAGTCTCACTACCTGTTGAGGCTGTCCTTGAACCTGCGATCCTCCTGCCTCAGCCTCCCAAGTACTGGGATTACAGGGATGCACCACCACACCCGGCTTCCATCTAAACATTTTAGAGTAATGTAGACATGCACTCTTTTCCATATTACCTCAACCTAGGTTATGACTTGGTTTCATATGTGTACATTTTTGTTGTTGTACTAGGGATTGAACCCAGGGGCACTCTACCTCTGGGCTACATCCCAGCTCCCACCCCCCTTTTTTTAAATTTGAAACAGGGTCTCACTAAGTTGCCGAGGCTGGCCTCAAACTTGTGATCCTCCTGTCTGTGTCTCCCAAGTCCTGGGGTTACAAGTGTACACCACTATACCCAACATCATTTGTGTACATTCTTTACAAGTGCAAAAAGGTAAAAAAAAAAAAAACTGCCCAATAAGACTTGGAGTAAGGCCCTGAAAATGCAAAGTTGACCCATGGCCCATACCTGTGCCCGGACACCCCTGTAGGGGGTTCATGGGTCCCTCTGCTGTCTTCAGGGACCCCTAGAAAGCTTTCTCTAAGAGCATATGTGCCATATGACTCCTTTGACTTTCATTTTAATGAGAAAGAACAATAAGGAAGCACTTTCTGGACCAAGGAGCCTAGGGCAGCCTGGCCTGGCAGGTCCATTCATTCATCCTCCTCTTTGTTTGGAAACTCAGATTGAGTTTAATGATGAAAGATAAAGTGGCTTCCAGAAGCATCTCTTGATGCTGACCGGGCCCGCGCACCTTTCTTTAAGTAGACATGTCGTCCGGATGCCCACTTACTAAGTTCTGGCTACTTTAACTGCCACTGGTAATTAGACTCTAAAACTGTAGTCATTTAACTGGTCTCCATTTGAGGGGAAGTTCATTGTCTTAATAACCACTGGTAAACTTAGGATTTTATTTACACAGAGAAAACTCATGAAACAAAAACTGGAGATAAGAACGGAAAAACAATTTTAATGTTTGCACAGGTGATTTTAGAACCTCCCTCTCCCTCTCCTTTGGCCTCTACCCAGGATGGGGGGCGGTGTGCATAGGGAGGTGGCAGAGGTCAGCCTGACACTGGTAGTTTTAGAATATCTGCTCTCTGTTCCTTCCGAGGCCAGGGAGGGCAGGATGGGGCAGCTCTGTGTCAGAAGGCCATTTACAGGAGGAGCCTGAGGAGGGAGATGACTCCAGCCTTCCTCCCTCCAAGTGATGGCAGGAGCCTGGAGTTGTAAGGGGCAGGGGTCCACTGACTCACGAGCCCAAGGAGCAGCTTTCTGCCTAAGTTAACTAAAGCCCTAAGTGGCAGCCGGCAGCCTGACCCAGCCCACGGGCAACGGATACCAGGCATCTGGGAACCCTCTGCAGTCCTTCCTCACCCAGAGCCACACACTTGCCCTGAGCTGAAGGCCCAGCCCTCCGACTGCTTGACCTCTCCACGTGGCCGAGTCAAGCTCAGCATATGTAAACCACGATTACGTACTTCTCCCACCTGCCCCCCTCCCTCCCTTTCCCATGCTCCCTGTCTCAAGGAACGACCCCCCAACTTCCCAGTACAAAATTCAGAAGCCTAGAAGTCACCCGTGTCTCCTTAGAGGCCTCCCTTGTCCCCAGCTCCTATAGCAGAGTCTCACGGTGCCTGGGCCGTGACCGAGACTGACCAGGTCAGAGGACGGGCCTAGGGAAGCCAGAGAGAGCCATCCTTCCTCACAAGGCAGGCTGGAAGCTCCAGAAGTCAGAACTCTCCAGGGGCAGCCTCTGGGCAATGATGGCGACTCCCTCCGAGAGGTGTGTTTCATACGGTGGCGCCCAGTTTCCCGCAGGATTAAGCTCCGATTGCCCACTGACCCTGCCCAAGCTTACTTGAGAAGCCCTGGCTGCCTTCCTTCTTCTATTTCCTATCTCTTTTCCCCACTTCCCTGTCAATATTTTCTGGTCTCACATATGAACTGCTTGCACTCGAATCTTTGTCCCTACTAAGAGAGGCCAAACGAAGATCCCTCCTTGTCCATTCTTGGGAATCTGCCTGCTTTCCTCCATCAGCCTCTTGCCATGGCGGTCACTCTCGCCTCCACACCACGGGACCCTCTGACACTTCCCTCCACCTCCACTCTGCTCCCTCTAGTACCTCCTCCTCAGAAGCCAGGGGTTTGTCTCCGTAACAAAGCTAATCATGTGACTTTCCTGCTAACTGTTGAAGCTGGGTGACATACACAGAGGTCTATTAGCACCTTCTTTCTATTTTCACGTATACTCTAAATTCCATGGCAAAAGTTAAGTTAGAAACAAAAATTCAATTGCAGCAGGGCGTGGTGGCGCACGCTTGTAATCCCTGTACTTGGGAGGCGGAGACTGGAGGATCTGGGTTCGCGGCCAGCCTCAGCTACTTAGTGAGGCCTCCGCAACTTTGTGAGACCCGGTTTCAAAATAAAGTATAAAAAATAGGGTCGGGGGTGTAGCTCGGAGGTAGAACACCCCTGGGTTCAATCCCTGGTACCGCAAAAAAAAAAAAAAATTCAATTGCTTCCCATTACCCTTAGGATAACGGCCCAAATGACTGTGGCCCTTAAGAACCTGCACGATCCGGCAGTCCTCGATTCCCGCCTCAGCACACCAGCTATGCTGGCGCTTCTTTTCCTCCAGCTCACTGTGTTCTTCCTGCCGGGGATGCTCTTCATCTTCACACTCCTCGCTCCTCTCCAGTACTTCTTTGCCTGTTACTTAAGCTCCTCGTTTCTTGGTGTTTCTTCTTCTGTAAAACAAAGATTATCTTGCCTAACCTGCACATGGCTTTGTTTTCAATCCCCAGCACCCAAACAACAACAAAAAAGATTATAATAGTTCCCACCTCCCAAGATTTTCTCATAGGACTGTTTTTAGAATAAAAGTGCCAGGCATGAAGCAAACAGTCCATAAACACTACTATTAGTGTAAATATAATGCTATTCCTTCTGGCTTTCAAGTAAAATTGTCAATCGGGAATCTCAGTCATGTTTATCCTGAGTTCCCCCAGTTTCTATACTTAGAAGATGGAAGAGTATTAATGCCAGGCCAGCAAGTGCTCTCTGGGGACACTTCCTGCAGGCCACCCCCCAGTTATAGTGAGAATCAAGTGAACCTTAAAGATATTGAGGCCCGTGAGCACAAAGTGTAATTACCACACACAGTATGCAGGACAAGGGCCGTCTCTCAGTGAATCGGAAGCCCCAAGGTCTACACCAGCCTGCTCACTCTCAGTGAATCAGAAGCCCAAGGTCTACACCAGCCTGCTCAACTGGTTCCACCAGCTTCTGCCAGCTTTTGACTGGGTGATCACACACTTCATCAGAATCAACTTGAGGTTATCAGAAATAACCAGGATGCTGAACACTTCCTCTGCAATTCAGCCAACTTCTTGGCCTGTTATACGGTGATCTAATTATGGTTTAGTTGGCTACCAGCATGTCCACAGAAATTCCAAGGGTGGTGGCTTCAGAACATCATTTTCTGGAGTTAAGAAGGGGAGGGCAAATCCTAGTACTTGGGAGGCTGAGACAGGAGGATCTGTTCCAGGCCAACCTCAGCCACTTAACAAGACCCTCAGCAACTTAGTGAGACCTGGTTTCAAAATAAAGAATAAAAAATCGGGCTGGGGGGTGTAGCTCAGAGGTAGAATGCCCCTGGGTTCAATCCCCAGTACCACACGTACACACACACACACACACACACACACACACACTTAAAAGGGCTGGGGGTATAGCTTGAAGGTGGGATGCCTCTGGGTTCAATCCTCAGTTCCAAAAAATAAAGTAAGGCCGGGTGTGGTGGCCCACACTTGTAATCCCAGTACTTGGGAGGCGGAAACCGGAGGATCCAGGTTCATGGCCAGCCTCAGCTACTTAGTGAGGCCCTCCACAACTTCGTGAGACCCTGTTTCAAAATAAAGGATAAAAAACAGGGCCGGGGGTGTAGCTTGGAGGTAGAACGCCCCTGGGTTCAATCCCCGGTACCGCAAAAAATAAAATAAAATAAAATAAGAAGGGAGGGCAGCCCATAATGACCAAAGGCTGAACAGTGTCTGACTTTTGTGCCAGCCTCTGAGGCCCTCAGCTGCGCTGTATCGATCGATTCACCCCAAGGTGATTCTCCCTTGCAGTTCCGAAGCTCAGGAGAGTGAAGAACTGGCTCCAGAGCACACAGGCAAGACTCGAAACCAGACCGGTGGTCCTAGGATGAAGCTCTTCCCCCAAAGTCCATCCCTAATTCAGAAAGCTTGGGGGTGGGCCTGAGAATTTGTGTTTTAAAAGTTTTCTAGATAGCTGGGCGTGGTGGCCCACGCTTGTAATCCCAGCACTTGGGAGGCTGAGACAGGAGGATCCAGGTTCGCGGCCAGCCTCAGCTACTTAGTGAGGCCCTGCTCAACTTAGTGAGACCCTGTTTCAAAATAAAGGATAAAAAATAGGGCTGGGGATGGAGTTCGGAGGCAGAACGCCCCTGGGTTCAATCTCCAGTACCAAAAGAAAAGAAAGTTCCCTAGACAGCTCTAAAGATCAGTCTGAGAACCATATACATAACGCCACTCCAAATCCAAACTCAGCTTCCCCATGAGGTCTAGTTTGTGATCTTGGCCCAGTGGCTTTAAACCATGAGCTATCCAGTCTAAATCATACCTGATCTTATTTCCAATCAGCCTTTTAGCATCTTAATATAGTCTTTTATTTACTAACTAAATCTCTGTTCCAAGACAGCATTTATTCCATGACTGTGCACACTGTAGGCACCCCCCAGGCCTGCGCCCCTCTCACAGTGTAAACTCCCAGAGCAGAAGTTGGGTACCTAGCACTTCACCACACACAGAAAGACATTTAATCTGTTTCTTAGCCCAGCACACGTAGCTTGATAGCAAAAGGCATTTTCCTTGTCATCTTCTAATTTTACAGCAACAATTTTGGCTCCTGGAGTTTTGTAGGTTCTTTTTGGCAGGAAGATTAGACCAAGAGCTGCATTAACGATCCAGTTCTGTGCCCTCCGAGGCATTAATAGCCTGGAGTCACGCTGGTGCTTTCTAGAGCAGAACTGTCTCTGCAGTCGGGGCTGTGAGTCTGAGCCAATTGAGAGAAGTTGCCGCTTATGAAAAGAAGCCTCTCTGAGCTTATAAATGGGATTTTATGAACTTCTTGCCCTGCTTCTGATTTCAGCACTGGAGCGTGCTAGATTATGCTTCTAACAAACGCCTTTTCCAATTCGAAATCTGGGCTTCTGATCAGAACCTCTTTTACTAAGTCCGGCATCTATCTACATGGTAGTTTATTTCATATGAACTATATTTCTCTCTGTTAAAACAGTATAACCCTCTTGGGTTCCACTACCACTCACAGAAAACCTTAAGGAGTAATAACTAAGTTAATAGCTAAAATAAATGTTTAAATCCTCTGTAAAAATAGTAATAATATAGCCATATAGCATTTAAAAATAGATGTCTGGCTTTCCTAATGAATCTCTTTCCTGCAGAACTGGCCAGAAAAGATATTTTAAAATGTCCCACAGAATTAAATATATTTATATATATATATATATAAATACATATATGGAAAGCAGATAAAATGACGTCTAAATGATGCCAAAACACTCAAATGAAGCACAAAACTTTAGGTCAACTCTTATCTATACCATGTCACAAAAACTGAGCCAGGCATGGTGGCACACACCTGTAATCCCAGTTATTCAGGAGGCTGAGGCAGGAGGATCACAAGTTCAAGGATGGCCTAA
>PVJS01009745.1:28252-49693 GCA_004027185.1 Glis glis
GAGGAGGAGAAGGAGGAGGAGGAGGAGGAGGAGGAGGAGGAGGAGGAGGAAAGAAAGAAACCTGTCTGACCATTTCTACTGAATTGGGTTTTTTCTTAGTAAGTGGCAAGACTTCCTGGTTGGCATGGAGACCAGCTGTGCATCAATTTCTGTTAGTGCAGTTGACTCAATGCCTGCACACTAGGCACTGGTTAGACATGTGGGGTGTGGTAGCCTTGTTCCTCTGAACATCCCCTTCCTGAGACCCTACTCTGGTTCCTGTCCTCTGCTGGCCTTGGGGCCAAAGACACACAGAGTCACTGCCCAAAGGATGAATCACAAGCACTGTGCACGTCTGTAATCCCAGTATTTGGGAGGCTGAGACAGAAGGATTGCAGGTTCAAGATCAGCCTCACCAATTTAGCAAGACCTTCAGCAACTTAGTGAGACACTGTTTCAAAATAAAAAAGGAGCTAGATGTGGTGACACACACCTGTAATCTCAGTACTTGGGAGGCTGAGACAGGAGGATTGTAGGTTCGAGGCCAGCCTCAGCAAATCAGCGAGGCCCTCAGCAACTTAGCAAGACCCCGTTTCCAAATAAAAAATAAAATAGGGCTGGGGGTATATCTGAAAGGTAGAATGCCCCTGGGTTCAATCCCCAGTACCATACACACACACACACACTGAGTCACTCAATCTTTTTGTCTACATATGAAGGTACACTGGAGAAAGGGCACAGCTGAGTCTGGGATGGGGTGGCAGAGAGGTTGAAGAGGGGATCTCGTAGCCACATCTTGAAAGATGAATGCAAGAGCAAGGACAGGTCAGTGTCTCCACTCCATGCAGCGATGCTGCACCGCCTGTGTGGAGCGGAGTCCTCTCCTCTTGAGGAAAGTGTCCCTGGCAGGAGATGCCCCTGGTGCATTTCTCAGTTCCAGCAACTGCTTTTGTTAACCTGGCGGACTGGTCCAGGCAGCTTGTGGGTGGCGGTGGTGACAAGAAGTGCCTCCTCCCCTCATGGCGGTTGTCATGCCTTAGGACCTGTGGCCAGCTGTCTTGACAGCTCAGGTGTGTCATCCCACCACGTACTCATTTTCAGTTCTTTAATCTTTCCTCCTTTTAATCCAGCAGGCTCTGATCAGGGGAAGAAGACATACAGTGGGCCACCAAGCCATAGGGGGCAGGGACTGTGGGGGACTCTTCAGAGTAAAAGGGGTTCAGTGGCCTGAGTCCTTGCCCAGGCATCTCTTTGTCACTCTTGTCAGAGCACCCAGAGGTGTTCCCAAATCCTTCCAGAAGAACCGTGTGTATGGTGGGCCCTATGAAAATCTAAAGCGACAAAACAAGTAACTCCAGGATGCATCAGGTTTTACTTATGCTGCTCGGCATTCAGGGAACTTCTACAATCTGCAGATTCCATTTCCTCAAATCTGACTATTCTTTTTCTTCAGGGTCAATTTTCACATCAATTATCTGAAGTTCTCGGGGACACTCAATCCTTCCATGCTGTGTCTGATGATATTCTCTAATGGAGAATATCACGTGCGCTCATCTTTAGAGAAAGAGAGAGAGAGAGAGAGAGAGAGAGAATGCATAAGCACATGTCCCGTGGAAATCGCCTTCTACAGCAGCTCTGAGTTTGCCTCTGCTGAGAACCCCAGTATTTCATGTCATCAATTAGTGTTTATGTGTACCGTTTCTGTATTGTCACAAGTAGGAAGAACAAATTTGGATCCCACAGCCTTGTGTGGTACCAGGGTGGAATTTCAAGGAGGCCTCCCCCCACCCACTCGGAGTCCTGACAAGACAGACATCCACGGTGGAGGAGGTAGGCAACGTCTTTGGGTCCCCTGGACACAGGTGCAGCCATTCTGGACTCCAGTTTACTCGAGGATCAGTTCAGCCCTACTGCTTGAGGCTAAATGCTGTCTCCTGTTCACAGTGGCCCGTAAACTGTCTGGGCTGATGCCTAGAGCCACTGTCTCCACCTGGCGCAACCTGCGGGGTGCTGCTCTCGTCTGAGCACACCTGGGCAATTCTCATCCTGTTTATTTTGAGCTAGACCGTGGGTTTCAATTTTTTATTGTAATTATACATCAAAATGAGGTTCGGAGTGATAGAAACTCACGTGCGCACAGCACTTGGTGTGCTCCCTCCCCTCCCCGTCCATGTCGTTGAGGCTGGTTTTGATAATTTCATGTAAGTACATAGCATTATTTGAGCTGTTTCCTTCATCAGGTTGCCTCCCCCCACCTCCCTCCCTTTATTCCCTTCCACTATTTTACTGGATTCTCTCCTCATTTATCTGAAGTCTCTTTTGTTTCCAAATTTCTCTCTACCTTTCCCAGACTGGCCCTGAACTCCTGCGCTTAAGGGATCCTCCTGCCTCAACTTCCCGAGTAGCTGGGACTACAGGAAGGTACCATGTGCCTGGCTTCAACCTTTTAAAAAAATATTCTAATCTACTGTTTCTAGTAAGAGGGTGGTCCACATTAGTTCATTATATCATATTCCAAAACCCAAACTAGAGTCAATATATTATATTATTATTATTAATTATACTGGGAATGGAACCCAGGGACATTCTACCTCCAGGCTACACCCCAGCCCTTTTTATTTTTTATTTTGAAATAGTCTTGCTAAGTTGCTGAGGCTGGCCTCAAACCTGCAATCCTCCTGCCTCAGCCTCCCGAGTACTGGGGCTACAGATGTGTGCCACCACACCTTGCTAATATTTTTTAGTAAGATAAATTAATACACAAAAAAATCAGACTAGGCAATTGTTATACTGAGCTTCCTGACAGTCAATAGGAAATAGATAAATACAAGCACTTTTGTCAAAAAATAAGAAGGAGGAGAAGAAGGAGAAGGAGGAAGAAGAAGAAGAGGAGGAGGAGGAGATTATCAAGTATAAGAAAAAACTAGCAGGGCGTGGTGGCGCACGCTTGTAATCCCAGTACTTGGGAGGCGGAGACCGGAGGATCCAGGTTCACGGCCAGCCTCAGCTACTTAGTGAGGCCCTCCGCAACTTAGTGAGACCCTGTTTCAAAATAAAGTATAAAAAATAGGGCCGGGGGTGTAGCTCGGAGGTAGAATGCCCCTGGGTTCAATCCCGGGTACCGCAAAAAAAAAAAAAAAAAAAAAACTTGGCTTTTAATAAAGTCAAACCCTGATCTTCCAATATTGCAAAGAGAATCTCTAAATGGGCAAGAGTAGCCAGCTCCTGTTATTCTAAATAGGTATATAGTATTTACAGTTTCTTCTTAGTATGAATATAAAATTAATAGATATTCATTGTAGAAAATGTAACAACTCCAGATAACCTAAAAAAGAAAGTAAAACTCTCAGTTACTCTATGTTCAATAATCATCACCTTGGTGTGTGGCATCTCTGCATCTGCAGAATACTTGGAATCAGTACACGGCATCATGGCTTTCAGGTCTCTCCTGAATCCTCAAAGAAAGATGAGAGCCAAGGCGATCTAGTGGAGTGGGCTCTGGCATCGGGCTGCTCTGCCAGCTGCCATATAATGTGAGGTAAGTTAACTTCTCTGTACCTCAGTTTCTCCATCTGTAAAACTGGGACGACAGTACCTACTTGAAGAATCACTGAGTTAATAAACGTGAAGTTCCAGATACATAGTAAGTGTCACACAGAGACTTGCCGTTCCTCAGAGACATCAGTTCAGGAGAGTTTATCAACAAGGACACTGCCTTCCTTGGCCATATCTGGTAACAGGAAGCTTATTGTGCTGCCGTTGGAGAGGTGCACACTCTAAGAATGATTAACCTGCCGGGCGTGGTGGCGCACGCTTGTAATCCCAGTATTTGGGAGGCGGAGACCGGAGGATCCGGGTTCGCGGCCAGCCTCAGCTACTTAGTGAGGCTTCCACAACTTCGTGAGACCTGGTTCCAAAATAAAGTATAAAAAATAGGGTCAGGGGTGTAGCGCGGAGGTAGAATGCCCCTGGGTTCAATCCCCGGTACCGCAACAACGACAAAAAAAGAATGATTAACCTGAGTACGAACTCATTTCTAGCTTAGTAGAGACACAGAGGCATAGACACAGCATAACTATACACTTAAGTGAATCTATGGGTTAGTATACATGTATATTTTCCCTAGCTCTGCCCACTAAGAGGGCCTCAGTAGCCATGAGCATATCCAGTGCCCAGGTCATGTTTTCTAAACTCCATTTTCCAACAGAAGGAACCAGGGAGCCAGGTGTGGTGGTGCACGCCTGTGATCCCAATACTTGCGAGGCTGAGACAGAAGGATTGCAGGTTCGAGGCCAGCTCAAGGTAACTTAGCAAGACCCTGTTTCAAAATTAAAAAAATAAAATAGGGCTGGGGTTGTAGCTCAGAGGTATAATGACCCTGGATTCAATACTAGTACCACCACCAAAAAAAAAAAAAAAAGGAAGGAAGGAAAGAAAAGAAAAGATGAAAGATGCCAAAGGGACACAGGAGCCAGCACAAAAGAGCTCCAATAGCCAAGGTCGGAACACTCTAAGCAGCAAAGTACATAGTGATAGCTCTGTATTATAACAAAATATATGTGAGTCAATATTGATAAAAGTAATGATTGAAAAATAAATAGCTGGGTGTGGGGGCACGCGCTTGTAATCCTAGTACTCGGGAGGCTGAGACAGGAAGATCGCAGGTTTGAGGCCAGCCTCAGCAACTTAGAGAAACCCTTGGCAACTTAGCAAGACTGTTTCAAAATAAAAAATAATAGGGCTGGGGGTGTCGCTCAGAGGCAGAATGTCCTGGGTTCAATCCCCGGTACTGCAAAATAAATAAATAAATAAATAAATAGGTAAAAGAGACAAATCTTCCCTGCAGAAGAATTTATGTTGATACTCCCCACCAGGAAGTGGAAATTAAGCTTCCTCTCACCCCCACAGTGGGCTGCACCAAAGACAGAGTATGGTAGCAGATTTGGGGGAGAGGGATGACTTTACAGTGGAGAAACTAGCAAATGTTATCTGAGCCAGATAATCAAAGTTAGTCCCACCAGTAATAAGTCATGTCCATGGCATGTTCCTTGATAGGATGTGATGATCATTTAGCTCTGTGACCATCTTCCTAAAATCCATACTTCCTTTTTCTTATTTATTTACTTACTTATTTATTTATTTATTTATTTATTTATTTATTTATGTTTGGTACTGGGAATTGAACCCAGGGGCATTCTACCTCTGAGCTACACCCCTAGCCCTATTTTATTTTTATTCTGAAACAGGGTCTCGCTAGGCTGATGAGAGTTTCACTACTTGCTGAGGCTGTCCTACAATTTGTGACTCTCCTGTCTCAATCTCCCAAGTACAAGGATTAAAGGCGTGCGCCACCACGCCCGCATGGCAGAATAATTTTTTTTTTGCGCCACCATTAGCATCATCGGAGGCGTTGCCTCTGCACTTAGCGCCTGGAATGTGCTCAGACCTCTCGCGAGCGCCGCGGCAGCTTTCCCCATGTGCACATTTTTTTTTTTTGCCATGATATTTTCATCAAGTTTTATTTGCCTTTAAAGAACACGTATGTTATTCAAAATATTAAATTTTCTTGCATTTTACAGAAGAAAGAGAAACTGAAGTGAAACTGTAGGAATTGCTGAACTCCAGATAAATGTTTCTTCAAAACAAGAGATGTGCACATTCTTTTAATGTGAATCTTTGTTGTATCCATGTCTCTGAAGAATTATTTAGAAGGAGTTCTCCCTCTCTCCTGGATTAAAACTAATTCCTCTATTGTGTGTACCTATCTGATATATGCTGGCAAATTTTACCTATAGAGTCCTATGGTTTCATTTTTATAACAAAGGGAGTATAAATCAGAAAGTCTAGAACAGAAGTTGCAATCTGGCAACCTACAAGCCAAATCTGGCACACATGAGTTTGTTTGGGTAGGTCCCATGTAACACACACACACAAAAAATCAAACAAGTTTACATGAAAATCTGGATTTCCATATTCTCTTGAAACAGCAGTTCTGGCAACACAGGCCTCACATTTTCATATGGCTATAATTAGCAGGGCCGGAACAGGAGCTTCCTTGTTGAGCTAACCTGTGAGTCCTCCCAAAAGCTGAAAGCCTCTTTTTGTTTTTGTTTTTGTTTTTTTGCAGTACTGGGGATTGAACCCAGGGGTGTTTTACCTCCGAGCTACACCCCCGGCCCTATTTTTTATACTTTATTTTGAAACCGGGTCTCACAAAGTTGCAGAGAGCCTCACTAAGTAGCTGAGGCTGGCCTCGAACCTGGATCCTCCGGTCTCTGCCTCCCAAGTACTGGGATTACAAGCATGGGCCGCCACAATCCTCTTCAATCCAAATTGTATGACACCTAGTTTGCACCACCCATGCCTCTGCAGCTCATTGAGTTTCCAAGTCCTAATCTAGAATATCAAATACCTTCTTGGTCTAAATCATTTTCTTCAAAATGTCATAAAAAGGAGAAAATAAAGATATGAAGCAAAGGAAACCTTGCACAAAATTTGTATAAAATTAGCTTAAACTGGGTACAGTGGCACCTGCCTATAATCCCAGTACTTAGGAGGCTGAGACAGGAGGATCACAAGTTCAAGGTCAGCCTCACCATCTTAATGAAACCCTCAGCAATTTAGCAAGACCCTGTTTCAAAATTAAAAAATAGGGCTAGGGGTATAGCTCAGAGGTAGAATGTCCCTGGGTTCTATCCCCAGTACCACCAAAAATAAAAATTAAAAAATATAACCGGGCATGGTGGCGCACGCTTGTAATCCCAGTACTTACTTGGGAGGCGAAGACCGGAGGATCCGGGTTCGTGGCCAACCTCAGCTACTTAGTGAGGCCCTCCGCAACTTTGTAAGACCCAGTTTCAAATTAAAGTATAAAAAGTAGGGCCGGGGGTGTAGCTTGGAGGTAAAATGCCCCTGGGTTCAATCCCCGGTACCACAAAAAAAGAAATTAAAAAATATAAAGGACTGGGAGAAGCCAGGCATGGTGGCACACGCTTGTAAGCCCAGTTTCAGGAAGGCTGAAACCGGAGGATCACAAGTTCACGGCCAGGCTCAGCAGCTCAGTGAGGCCCTCTGCAATTTAATGAGACTCTATTTCAAAATAAACAATAAAATAGGGCTGGGGGTGTAGCTCTGAGGGAGAATGACCCTTAGTTCAATCCCCAGCCAGTACCACAAACAAAAAAAGGGCTGGGGGCTGTAGCTCAAAGGTAGAATGCCACTGGGTTTGATCCCCACTACTGAAAAAAACTAGCTTAAAACAATGACTTTACATTTTTGGAATAAAGTAATAAAGATACCAATAACACTTTATTAGAAGTATATTGCTTTTGGAATAATACCCTTGGAGCTATGAGCCAAAATTTGGGGTTCCTAATACAAAGCTACTCACGGCAAGAAATAAAGTTGCTTCCCAAACAGTGCCCACTTCCCAGCTGCTGTGAGAGTCTGTGCATTACTAGTGACTTTAAGTTACATGGTAAACCTTTTTCTAAATTTGAAATGGGCAATAGTTAATTTTATGTGTCAACTTCACTGGATTAAGGAATGCTCAGAAACCTTCTAAGACATTATTTTGGGTATCTGTGTGGGTGCTTCCAGAGGAGGTCAGCGTGTGAATCTGAGTGGACCAGATGGGGAGATCCACCTTCAATAATATGGGTGGACTCCATCCAATCTGGGGTGGGGTTGAAATGGTCTCTCTTCCACGAGCTGGGATAGATTCTTTTTTAGCTGACCAGAGAACAGAATCTACTGCCCTCTGATTCAGCTTGCCAAACATGCTGCCCCTCCTACCCCTGTGAAGTGGTGTAGTAAGAAGAAAACTTAAGCAAATAGAGCCTGCTGGGAAACTAAAGGAAGACCAGATAGAGTATTTCTAGTGAATTTTTCTTTACATGATCTAAAGGGACTGATTTACTTGGGTCAGAGGTAGAAAGAGAGGAGGACCAGTAGTTCCCAGAACAGAAACTGCTATAGTTTGGATCTAAAATGTCCCCCAAAAGCCTGCGCATTAAAAGCTTGTTCCCTAGAATAAAGCCGTTGGGAGGTGACGGAGACTTTAAGAGGTGCAGCCTCCCAGGGGGCTGTCGGTCATTGCAGGTGTGCCCTCAGAGGATGTTGTGGGACCTCAGCTTCTACTGTCCCTCTTCCCCTCTCTTCCCTTCTGGGCCACCATGAGGCCAAGGGGCCTCCTCTACGACGTGCTCCTGCCATGGTGTGCAGTGCCTCACAGGCCCACCGCAGCAGGGCAGCCAGTCAGAGGCTGAAAACAGCAGAACGGAGGGAAAATAAACCTTTCTTCTTTATAAGTTGATTATCTCAGGTATCACTTTCCAGTAACAGAAAGCTGGCTAACAGAAACCTAAATGAAACACTTAGAGAGTAATAACACTGCAGCAGAATAATATTCCCGTGGTCCCTTTGCCCTCACCACCACCTGCCTCCATCTATCCCAGACAGAGGCCAAAGACACCGTGATTCAAGCTGATAGACTGGGTGAGGGGAGAAAAGAGAGATGGAGGGAAAGTGACGAATCTAAGTAAAGGGGGCTGAGGCTGTCTTGTGGACAGAGTAGAAGAAAACACATGAACACTCGAGGCTCTGAGACCAGAGGAGGTTGAGCCCCTGGGTGGGAAAGTCGCAAAACCCCAGAGAGGAAATGACTACATAGGAGTCTAGGCAGATGTGGCCAAAGAGAGCGACAGTTACCTCCCGATCCCTAGCACAGCAGTGGGAGCAGCCCCAGAATTGCCCTGACCAGTCACGACGGCGTGGACCCACACACCGGACCTGAGGGACAGGCCGATGAGAGGAGAGCTCCGCAGAACTCAAACCCCAACTTCCTGGTATTGCCAAAGATCACAGGGCTTAGACGAAACTGTAGAAAAAGGAGGAACACTTGTGTTTCCACAACCCTGGTCAAACAGGTCCGAGGTAGAAGTTGAGTTTTAGAACAATAGACAAGGTTTTATTTCTTGCATACCTCACTTGTATACCCATTACAAAATGTAAATTTATCTGGTTTTGGCCAACGACAGCAGCACTGTGAATCTGAAATCATAAAATATTCCTGGTCACACACAATTGTGGTCAGTGTGTCTGAAATGAATAATGCCTGGTATTATATTAATTATTGAGAACCAGTGATTTATTTTACAATCTCTATTTAGGATCTTTTAATATGCCTCCTAAGGGCTCATTTGATTTGAAATATGTAAAAGAAAAACTAAAGTATGAATAAGACTACAGAGAAAATAAAAATTGTTTTACTGAAAAAATTTTTTAAATGTGAACTCTGCTTCAGCCAAAGAAGGTAAATTAGTGAACTAACTTGTTCCTGGGTGCAATTTTTATTAAATTTGGTGAAAATGGAGAGATGTAAATTGAATGCCCTTATTTATGTATAAATCAGGGAGATACATGTTTACACATGCATACTGTCTGCGATGATGTCTAGGAGACTAGTATTAACAGAAATTGCTTCCTGGGGAAGAGAACTGGGATGTGAAGAAGGAGAGAAAGAACTTTTTACTCATGTATGCATAATTTAATTTTAAAAGCAACATCAGCAATTGGCCAAAAATAAAAAGCCAAAGCTATCAGAGGAATAGATAGAGGAAGCAGATGAGCAGAAAGAGTAGGACAGACTGGGATACCACAACTGGGGCACGCAGCCCATAGAGTAAATGGCTTACATATAACAGAAATTTGTTTCTCCAGGTTCCGGAAGCTGGAGAGTACTAACTCAAAGCACCAGAGGACTTGGAGTTTGGTGAGAGCCTGTTTTGATTCATAGATAGCACGTTTTCTCTGTATCCTCACATGGTAGAAAGAGTGAATGAGCTCCCTTGGGCCTGTTTTATAAGAACACTAATCATGGCACTTGTATCGAAGAACCCAGGGGCAATCTACCTCCAAGTGACACCCCCCCAACCCTTTTTATTTTGTATTTCGAACCGGGGTCTTGCTAAGTTACTGAGGCTGGCCTCAAACCTGCGGTCCTCTTGTCTCAGCTTCCTAAGTACTAGAATTACAGGTGTGCACCACTGCACCCAGCTTCTACCTTTTAATACCATTGTCTTGGGGGTTAGAATTTCAACATAGGAATTTTGGGAGAACACACACATTTAAACCATAGCATGGTGCTTCCTAGCTTCCTAGTTTTGGATCCCAGGGATCAAACCCTGGAAATTTTTTTTTTTTTTTTGCAGTACTGGGGATTGAACCCAGGGGCATTCTACCACCGAGCTATACCCCAGCCCTATTTTTTATTCTTTATTTTGAAACAGGGTCTCGCTAAGTTGCAGAGGGCCTCGCTAAGTAGCTGAGGTTGGCCACAAACCCGGAATCCTCTTGTCTCAGCCTCCCTAGTACTGGGATTACAAGCGTGCGCCACCACGCCCAGCCAAACCCTGGAAATTCTAATAATAAAACTTTCTCAGTCAGGTGCGGTGGTGTATGCCTGTAATCCCAGTACTTGGGAGGTTAAGCCAGAAGGATCGCAAGTTCAAAGCCAGTATGAGGAAACTTAGCAAGACCCTGTTTCAGGTAAAAAATAAAAAGGGCTGGGGGTATAGCTCAAAGATGGAATGTTTCTGGGTTCAATCCCCAGTACCAAAAATAAATAAAATAAGTAAGTCTTCTTAAGTAAGCTCAAGGGGAATCTTCATTCCTGGCCACTCAAAGAGCCCTGTTACAGTTTAAATCTGGAGTGTCTCCCAAACACCCATATGCTAACGGCTTGGTTCTCAGCTATTGGGAAGTGGTGTAACCTTTAAGAGGTGGAGCCTAGTTGGAGGAAGTGAAGTCATTGGGGTGTACACTTAAAGAAGATATCAGGACCCCCACCCCATCTGCTTCCCGGCTGCCATGAGGTGAGCTGCTTTGTTCCACCACGTACTCCCAATCGTGATGTTCTGCCTTGCCACAGAACAAGTCCTATAGTTCCAGGACCCATAATCCATCATTGGTACCACAATCTCACTGAAAATCCTGCTGTCAAATGTTGCCATCTTTCCTGGGCGCATGCTCTCAAAGTCGTTGCTCCATTCTCATAAATGACCTCTGCTTTGATAAATCCAATCCTGATGTAGCCAAAGGATTGTTGAGGTATTAGAGGGAGTGGAAAGGTAAGAGTTAAGTGGTCAGAGAAAGAAATTAAGGAGGGCTTTGCATCGACAAAGTCATATGATTGTGGTCATGCATAGTGGAGGAGCGGGAAAGATCCAAGGAACTGAGAGGCCAATGTATTGAAAGACTGTTTACACCTGTGTTGAAAAGGCCAAGCTGGGCACAGCTGTACTCCCAGTACGTGGGAGGCTGATTGCAAGTTTGGGAGGAGGATTGCAAGTTTGAGTCCAGCTTAGGCAACTTGGCAAAACCTTGTCTCAAAAAAAAAAAAAAAAAGAGCCGGCATGGTGGCGATGCTTGTAATCCCAGTACTTGGGAGGCTGAGACTGGAGGATCCGGGTTTGCGGCCAGCCTCAGCAACCTCATGAGGCCCTCCGCAACTTAGTGAGACCCTCTTTCAAAATAAAAAAAATCAGGTTGGGGGTGTAGCTCGGAGGTAGTATGCCCCTGAGTTCAATCCTCAGTACCACAAAATAAATAAATAAATTTTTAAAAAAGGGCTAAGGTACAGCTCAGTCCCCCTGGGTTCAATCCCCAGTACCACCACCACCAGGAGAGAGAGAGAGAGAGAGAGAGAGAGAGAAAGAGAGGGAATATGAATATGTATGAATGGACAAATGAATGAGCCAAAAGAAGAAAAAAAAAGCCAAGAATTAAGACAGAAGTGGAGTTAGAATGAGTCAGGAGCTAAAATTTTTAGAAAATAAGGAGGAGTGGCTTTAGGTGGTCAGTAAATTGAAATGTGAGGGGTAGTAGACAATATAGTATGGTGACCTGAGAGTAAAAACCTTATGCTTTTAGGTGTAGGAGGGAGAAATACTTGGAAACAGTAATAAGGATCATTTATCTATCACGTCTCCAGGCTTCACTTTTTTGTTTGAACCCAAGGGCATTCTGCCTCCAATTTACATCCCCAACCCCCCTCCATTTTTTTTTTTTTTTTGAAACAGGGTCTAACTAATTTGCTGAGGGCCTTGCTAAATTGCTGAGACAGGCCTTGAACCTGCCATCCTCCTATCTCAGTCTCTCATGTACCGGGATTATAGGCATGTGCCACCAGACCCAGCTTCCAGGATTTATTTCTAAAATACATCCCAAATCCATCCACTTCTCTCCATTTTAATTAATTAATTTTTTGGTACTGGGGATTGAACCCAGGGGCATTCTAACTCCAAGTCACACCCCTAGTCCTTTTTGTTTTGAAACAGGGTCTCCCTAGGTTGCTGAGAGTCTCACTAAATTGCTGACCTCGAACCCGCGATCCTACTATCTCAGCCTCCCAAGCATTGGGATTATAGGCATGAGCCACTGTGCCCAGCTCTCCTTTACATTTCTACTGTTGCCATCCTAGCCCAATGTGTCTGTTTCCCTTTCCCTTTCTCTTTCTCTCTCTCCCCCACCCCCGAATTGAGCTTCCTAATTTGTTTCCTTGATCATTGATTTACCAACATTTTATTTTGTGTCTTTGATATTACATTTTGTTTTAACCTGATGAAATTCACTAAAGAGACAGTGACTGATAAGAAACTTAAACTGAACCCCAGATTGTGACCACCTTGATGAGTAAGCCAAAATTAGATGTTTTTGCCGGGCGTGGTGGCACACGTTTATAATCCCAGTACTTGGGAGGCTGAGACGGGAGGATCCAGGTTCGCGGCCAGCCTCAGCTACTTAGTGAGGCCTCTGCAACTTAGTGACACCTGTTTCCAAATAAAGAATAAAAAATAGGGCTGGGGGTGTAGCTCGGAGGTAGATCGCCCCGGGTTCAATCCTCGGTACCACAAAAAAAAAAACAGGGCTGGGGGAGTAGCCCAGAGGTAGAATGCCCCTGGGTTCAATACCCGGTGCTGCAAAAAAAAAAAAAAAAAAAATTTAGATGTTTTTTTCTGTATTCTATTCATTTTTTCTTTCTTTAGCTGTGTTTTTTTTTTTTCTGATCAAACAATGTTGAAACCTCTTAGCACAAGATCTAAGATAAAGATTTGGAAATCAAATGACACTGCAGATTTTGGATGACTATTCTAATGCTTAAGGCATGGAAGTTTTGTTTTTGTTGTTGTTGTTTTGTGGTGCTGGGGATGGAACCCAGGGCATGTAGTGAGCCTCTCATCAACCTAGCGAGACCCTGTTTCAAAATAAAAATAAAATAGAGCTGGGAGTGTAGCTCAGAGGTAGAATGTCCCTGGGTTCAATCCCCAGTACCACAAAATAAATATTTTTGACTATATGCTAGAACAAAATTATGTTTTCCTCATGTGTGAAATTGATAAATATATAACCAATATTCTAGAAATGTATCCTATGGAAACAGTTAAAATGTACAGAAAAATTAGACTATAAGGCTGGTTATAGAAGCATTGTTTATAAGGTTAAAAAGTGAAAACAATCTAAACATTAAAAAATAGAAGCACATTAGACTTTTTTTCAGGGGGTATCGGGGATTGAACCCAGGACGTTCTACCTCTGAGCTATACCCCCGGCCCTATTTTTTATACTTTATTTTGAAACCGGGTCTCACAAAGTTGCGGAGGGCCTCACTAAGTAGAAAGAGAGAGAGAGAGAGAGAGACAGAGAGAGCGCTGAGGGTGGCAGAGAACCCAGATCCTCCGGTCTCCACCTCCCAAAGTACTGGGATTACAAGAGTGTACCACCACGCCCGGCCACATTAGACTTTTTAAAAATGTGAAGCCCTCACCCTACCTCAGATCTTTAGTCAGGAACTCTGAAACGACAGGCCCAAGCACTGGCATTTCTTAAAAGTTCTACCAAGCTAGGCATGGTGGCATATGCCTATAATCCCAGTACTTGGGAGGCTGAGACAGGAGGATCGCGGGTTCAAGACCAGCCTTAGCAATTTAGCAAGATTTTCAGCAACCTAGCGAGATCCTATTTCAAAGCAAAAGATTAAAAAAAAAAAAAAGGAAAGGGCTGGGGCTGTAGCTCAGAGGTAGAATGCCTCTAGGTTCAATCCCCAGTACCCCCACCCACCCACACACACACAAGTTCTACCAGGCTGAGTAGCAATCCTCAGCAACACACACACACACACACACACACATACCACACAAGACAAAAGCTAAACAGTGTGGTGGCACAGGCCTGTACTCCCAGTACATGGAAGGCTGAGACAGAAGAATCACAAGTTCGAGGACAGCTTCAGCAATGTAGCAAGACTCTTAGCAACCTAGCGAGATCTTGTTTCCAAGCAGAAAATAAAAGGATTGGGGATGTAGCTTGGAGGTAGAATGCCCGTGGGTTTAATTCCCAGTACCACAAGGAAAAAAAAAAGTTCTACCAGGCATACTGATGTGCAAAGAGTAACCTATTGCCAGGCATGGGGGTGCACACCTGTAATCCCAGTACTTGGGAGACTGAGACAGGAGGATCACAGGTTCAAGAACAGTCTCAGCAACATGGCAAGACTCTCAACAACCTGGCAAAACCCTGTCTCAAAATAAAAAATAAAAAGGGCTGGGGGTGTAGGAGGTAGAATGTTCCTGGGTTCAAACCCCAGTACCACTCAAAAAAAAAAAAAATACTATCATAGGTCTTACTTCTTTATACACCATTACTATAATAAGTGGGCCCAAAATTTGTATCTACAGTCTGGACTCATTTTCTTCCAATTCTATTCTTATAAACCCAACTGCCTAATCAATATTTCTCCTTGAGAAATGCAAATTAAAACCACAATGAGGGGCAAGGGGTATAGCTTGGTGGTAGAGCACTTACTAGCAAGCACAAGGCCCTGGGTTCAATCCCAAGCACCTCAAAGCAAACAAGCCAAAAACAACAACAGAAACCCAAAACATAATGAGATATCACCCACACTTGTTAGAATGGCGATTATCAAAAGACAAAAGCTAAGCCGGGCGGTGGCACAGGCCTGTAATCCCAGTACTTTGGGGGGTCAAGACAGGAAGATTGCAGGGGTTTTTTGTTTTGTTTTGGTTTTCTGTGTGGTACTGGGGATTGAACCCAGGGGCATTCTACCTCCAAGCTATGTCCCCAGACCTATTTTTTATTCTTTATTTTGAAAAACAGTCTAAGTTGCAGAGGGCCTCACTAAGTAGCTGAGGCTGGTCACAAACTTGCGATCCTCCTCTCGACCTCCCAAATAGTGGGATTACAAGCGTGCGCCACAAAATTGCAGGTTTGATTCTAGCCTTGGAACCTTAGCAAGGCTCTCAGCAATTTGGTGGGACCCTGGCTGGAGGAGTAGCTCTGAGATAGCATGTCCTTGGGTTCAATCCTCAGCACCACACACACACACACAAAAGACAAAAGCTAAACTGCTGCATGGCTGTAATCCCAGCCTCTGCAACTCAGCAAAACCCTCAGCAATTTAGTGAAACCTTGTTTCAAAAATTTAAAAAAGCCGGGTGTGGTGGCACACGCTTGTAATCCCAGTACTTGGGAGGCAGAGACTGGAGGATCCGGGTTCACGGCCAGCCTCAGCTACTTAGTGAGGCCCTCCGCAACTTTGTGAGACCCGGTTTCAAAATAAAGTATAAAAAAAATAGGGCCAGGGGTGTAGCTCAGAGGTAGAATGCCCCTGGGTTCAATCCCTGGTTCCACAAAAAAAAAAAAAATTAAAAAATACAGGGCTGGTGGTATAGCTCAGAGGTAGAACCTCCTAGGTTCAAGCCCCAGTACCACAAAAATAAATAAGTAAATAAATGAATAAATGACAAAAAGAGCCAGGCATGGTAGCACATGCTTGTAATCCCAGTACCTGGGAGGCTAAAACCAGATGATCCGGGTTCGCGGCCAGCCTCAGCTACTTAGTGAGGCCATCTGCAACTTAGTGAGACCCTGTTTCAAAATAAAGAATAAAAAATAGGGCTGGGGGTGTAGCTCGGAGGTAGAACGCCCCTGGGTTCAATCCGCAGTACCGCAAAAAAAAAAAAATGACAAAAGCTAACAAGGGTTTGTTAGAAGTAAATTTTTATGCCACCATTAAAAAAAAAGACACATAGTTGAAAGCAGTT
Organism: Glis glis; assembly: GCA_004027185.1. NCBI lineage: Eukaryota > Metazoa > Chordata > Mammalia > Rodentia > Gliridae > Glis > Glis glis. Next base: position 44,353 of record PVJS01009745.1, read on the forward strand.
TGGCAAGGCAAATTTTACTTTCTGCAAAAAGGGTTCCTGTAAGGAACAACATGGAGGAAATCACTGGGTGTTTTATCTTCAGCGCGGGGCTTCTGTGCTGTGCTATTGGTGGGAGCACAGCCTCACAATCTTTACGCCATTGGCTGAAGGGGATGCCAGGGGAGGGGTTGGCACTCACAATTTTTAGGAAATGCTATCTACAAAAATACAACCACAGGTACACAAATACAGTTACACAAATGGTAGTTTTACAACATGGAGCCCAAGTCAAGCCATTCCTTTGATAGAAAATATCTATTTCTCACAGGTTGACAGAGGATATGGAGAACACTGAATCCTTGTACATTGTTGGTTGGAATGTAAATTGGTATAGCCATTATGTAGTACAGTGTGTCTGTTCCTCAAAACACACAAAAAACTGAAAGCACTATTTCAGAGAGAGGATTATACCCTCGTGTTCACTGCAACATTATTCACAATAGCCAAGGTATGAAATCAACCTAAATGAGCATCAATTAATGAATGGCTAAGGAAAATGTGGTATGCATGATACCTAGTAGAATGTTACTCAACCATTAAAAAGAAGAAAATTCTGTCATACATGACAACATGAATGAACTTGGAGGACATTATGGTAGGCAAAATAAACCAGACATTTAGAATGTCCCCCAGCCCTCATGGAAACAAGGCAGCAATGTTGGCAGCAGGGCTTGGTTGCTAAGGACAGGTCCCTGGGAGTGTGTGGCCTTGTGGACTATATACTGCCTTCGGTTGCTCTGCTTCTGGCCTCTGTGAAGTAAGAGCAGAGGCCTTGGGCTCTCCCTCTCTCTGCTTCCTGCCACCACGCACTGAGCTCTGCAGACCCGGCCTCACACAGACTGAACCTCTAAATCTCCAAAAACTGTGAACAAATAAATCTTCCTTCCCCTAAACTGTGGGGTGAGTTGTCCTGGATTACAGCAGTTAGAATGTTGATCCAGACAGCCGGGCGTGGTGGTGCACGCTTGTTATCCCAGTACTTTGGGAGGCAGAGACCAGAGGATCTGGGTTCGCGGCCAGCCTCAGCTCTCTCTCTCTCTCTCTCTTTCTCTCTCCCTGTCTCTCTCTCTCTCTCTCTCTACTTAGTGAGGCCCTCTGCAACTTCGTGAGACCCGGTTTCAAAATAAAGTATAAAAAATAGGGCCGGGGGCGTAGCGTGGAGGTAGAACGCCCCTGCGTTCAATCCCCGGTACCGCAAAAAAAAAAAAAGAATGTTGATCCAGACAGAAAAACAAATATATGATCTCATATGTGGAATACAGGAGGGAGTAGAAGGGCAGTTACCAGAGGCTAGGGGGAGGAAGAGAATAAAATGTACAATTTTAGTAAGATAGGAAGTTTCAAAATCTATTGTATAACATGGCCACCATAGTCAACAATAATTTATTATATATTTCAAAATTGCTGAAAGAAAAGATTTACTTATTTTGTGGGATTGAACCCAAGGGCATTCTACCTCTGAGCTACACCCCCAGCCCTATTTTATTTTTTGTTTTGAAACAGGGTCTAAGTTGTGAAAGGCCTCATGAGGTTGCTGAGGCTGGCCACGAACCTGTGATCCTCCTGTCTCAGCCTCCCAAGAACTGGGATTACAGGTGTTTGCCACCATGCCCAGTTTATTTACTTATTTATTATTTATTTTTCAGCTTTTATTTACTTATTATTTTACTTGTGTGTGTGGATTGAACCTAAGGCCTTGCAAGTGCTAAGCACAAGCAAGAATAGATTCCTTCCTTCCTTCCTTGGCATTGGAGATTGAACCCGAGGGCATTCTACCTCCGAGCTATACTACCAGCCCTCTTTATTTTTTGTTTTGAAACAGGGTCTCACTAGGTTGCTGAGAATCTCAGCTACCTTGCTGAGTCTTTGAACCTGCAATCCTCCTGTCTCAGTCTCCCAGGTACTGGGATTATAGGCGTGTGCCATCACACCTGGCCAAGAATAGATTTTAAATGTTTTTACTAAACCGGACATAGTTGTACGTGCCTGTAATCCCAGTACTTAGGAGGCTGAGACAGGAGGATCGCAGGTTCGCGGCCAGCCTCAGCAACTTAGTGAGGCTCTCAGCAACTTAGTGAGACCCTGTTTCAAGATAAAAAATAAAACAGGGCTGGGATGTAGCCCAGAGGTAGAAGACCCCTGGGTTCCATCCCCAGTACCCCACCCCCCCACACACACATAACTGTTTTTCTACAAAAAAATTATGAAGGTGATGGGTATATTAATGTGTGCATATATCAAAACATCACATCATACTGCAGAAATAATTATTGTTGATTAAAAATAAAGATTTTAGCCAGGTGTAGTGGCACAAGCCTATAATCCCAGTACTTGGGAAGCTAAGACAGGAGGATCACAGGTTCAAAGCCAGCCTTAGCAACTTAGTGAGGCCCTCCCGCAACTTTGTGAGACCCGGTTTCAGTAAAGGATAAAAAATAGGGCCGGGGGTGTAGCTCGGAGGTAGAACGCCCCTGGGTTCAATCCCCGGTACCACAAAAAAAAAATAAATAAATAAAAATAAAAATAAAAAATAAAAATTAATAAAAACTAAAAAGGTAGAAATGAGGATGAGGTGAAAATAAAAGTTCAGTTAAATTACAAACATTTGGGCTGAGTACAGTGGTACACTCCTGTAATCCCAGCAACTCAGGAGTGTTTCTATTCAACATTTAATTATATCAGTTCAAAGTTCACAATATGTCCACAATCCAACCATTCCTCACCTTCTACCACAGCCCAAGTCATCTCTAACCTGGGCTTTATTACAATACCTTCTGAATAAAACTATCAGACTGATGTTTAAAATACAACTATTTATTATCTTTCCTCTAATCAAAACCCTTTAATGACTTCCCATCTCAAAGTTAGGCTTTATAATGGAGCTAACTCTGGGACCCCAAAATTTTTCTGACATTATCTTTTTGTGTGTGGTGTGTGTGGTACAGGGGATTGAACCCAGGGGTGATCTACCACTGACGTACATCCCCGATCATTTTTATTTTTTTATTTTAAGGCAGGGTCTCATATTTCACTAAGTTGCCCAGGCTGGCCTTGAACTCACAATCCTTCTGCCTCAGCCTGTGAATGGCTGGGATTACAGACATTCACCACCTCACCCAGCAACATTCGCTCTTTGTACAATCTTTCTCCCTCTTTTGTTTCCCAGACATACTGGTCCTCTTCCTCTAACAAGCCAGTTATGATCTACCTTTGCGGGACCACTGCCTGGGAAATTTTCTCAAATGTCCTCATGGCAGCCAGGCACAGTGAAGCACACCTGTAATCACAGCTATTCAAGAGGCTGAGGTAGGAGGATTACAACAGCTAAAAAGTTTTAAAGGCAGTGAATGTAGTTCAATTCTTGCCTAACATATGCTAGGCCCTGAATTCAATCCCCAGTACTACAAAAAAAAAAAAAAGTCCTCCTAGCTAACTGCCTTCCTCCTGTAGAGCAGTTTAAATGTCACCATGTCAGTGAGGCTTACTGCCTTTCTTTTTCTCCAAGGCACACATTACCATGTGGTATACTATTTGTTTGCTGTCTGCCTTCCCCACTAGGATCAAATTCTGTAAGAACAGGGATTTTGTTTTATTTGTGGCTATATCCTCAGCACTGAACAGGCACATAGTGAGTCTACATCATGTATTTGTTGAATAAATGGATACATAGACATATCTCCACCATTTTTGTCCCCAAATGGTTAGATAATTAAATTTATCCAGTTATCTTCTCTACGTACTATACCATTGCAGTAATATAAGAAAACTGATACTTTACAACATGTTAATTGATATGTCAGAGTTTAAAAGTAGTAGGGCTAGAATATCATATCAGACTGTGTTGCACCAACAGTGAGTAATCTAGTTGAGGTACTGCAAGGAATTTAGAGATTATCGAGTGATCCAAATCCCACAATTTTTTACTTCCCAGTGTACCAGCATCAATTCTGTAGCCCTGATACCTTCATAACAAGAACCATTAGCAGCTTCCTCTGTAACCCTGAAAAATATTTTAACTTGCAGTACCTACTCTCTACATTCAAAACCAGTTAAAGGCCACACGTTGTGGTTCCATCCCTAGTACTGCAAAAATAAATAAATAAATATAAAAAGATAAAAAATTAAAAAGGGCTGGAGGTAAGCCGGGAGTGGAGGTGCACACCTGTAATCTCAGTACTTGGGAGGCTGAGACAGCAGGATTACAGGTTAGAGACCAGCCTCAGCAATTTAGCCAGTCTGTCAGCAACCTAGTGAGACCCTGTTTCAAAACAAACAAAAAGGCTGGGTGTGTAACTCAGAGGCAGAATACCCCTGCATTCAATCTCCAGAACCAAAAAATTAAAAAGTCCAGACTTCTCTGGTGGGATTCCCCAACTTCCTCCATTACCTATGTGGAATACCCATCAGTCCCTTTTCACGATCTCATCTCTCTAGATTTCCCTGCTTGCCAATTACCATTTTTCTCTTGTTTCTCCATCAGTTTCAGCTCCACATGATAATGTGAATGGAAGACTTTATCTTTATTGCAACCTTCATATAATTTATCTTATTTTAATCTTACTTTCTGCCCATGAACAGTTGAAAAGAGCTGGACTTTCCACTTTATTTCACTTTGCCTTTTTTATTTCAAAGAGAAAAATGCTCATGATTCAATTTAGCTTCAGATAGTCCAATGAACAGTACCTGGCTACATTCCCTCCTTAGTTCTAAGTTTTTTTTTTTTACCTGATTCTAAAGCAGTAACCACAGTTCCTGTTTTTAAATTGTTTTCCTTTATTTACAATATTTTGTCCATTTCTGAGTGTTAATTGTAGTCAGCATTGTTATTTGCTAATTTTGTAGGTTAATGAGTTATTTTAGATCACTCTGTGTGCTTCAACTGGTGCATACTTTCCTCCTTCTTGTCATGAGCTTGTTTTAAACCTGTGTCAGTGTGATCACTGTCCCATTTCAGCCACTGACTTCGTGTTTTTGAGGTACCTCATTTATTTTAGCTCCATTACTTAGCTAATGCAAAAAAGGAGAAAAGACCTTTATCTCATGTCTCAAGCAACATAAACTGCTGAGTCACGTTGCATCTGAGTGCTGCTCTCACTAGGGAAATGATTTAGTTTGAGGCTGAAGTGATTTCAGATTTTTGCCAGGCTTATATTGTTGTTCAATTATTTTTATTCAGTATGCTGTGTTTGTGAAACTATGGAATTGAGGTGGGGAGGAGGTGGATACTACAGAACTACATATATATATATATATATATTTTTTTTTTTTTTTTTTTGTGGTACTGGTACTGGGGATTAAACCT
>PVJS01009746.1:0-49588 GCA_004027185.1 Glis glis
GCCAATCACAAAAAAAGAAGGGACATATGTTTTCATTAATATGCGCAACTTAGGGAGTAGTGGGGACACAAAAGGGACTCCAATGACAACGGAGAACCCTCAGTGGTGCAAGGGAAGGGGTACAAGGGAAGGGGAAGGGTAAGAAAGAAGTGAATCTATGGAATTACTGTCATAAACAATGTGTATATATGAGATTATATCAACATCATGTGGGGGGGGAGGCGGGGGAGGGACACCAAGAGCTGTGTACATGTATGTTAACACCAAACTGACACTCATTGTGATGTGAGACTACAATGCACCAGTAAAAACATAAAAAATAAATAATAAAAAAATAAAGAAAAAAAGAAAAGACTAATAAAAAATGGCATTCTCTGGGGAAAAATAGTAGGGTCCTTAAGAGGGTAGCAAAGAGATAGCAGTTTCTATTTTTTATTATAAACTCCATATTTTCCTTTTTCAATTACAAGGATGTCCATTTACATACAAAATTAAAGTATATTACAACTTAGTACATAGAGACAAACTTAGGCAACTAGTTAACTGTTCTATGGGAAAGGCTACCTGTTGTCTATCTACTGAGAGAGACTGAGAGATAAAGGCAGAGACAGAGAAAGATAGAGAGACTATGTGTGTGTGTGTGTGTGTGTGTGTGTGTGTGTGTGTGTGTGTGTGTGTGTGTGTTATTGATTCGGGTACCATTAGCATATGATGGAATAGAAGCCATGAAGTTTTGAGCTTGGGGAGAGTGGTGGGAGAGTAGGAGGAGAAGGCAAGAAAGACTCACCTGGACCCCAGACATGCCTGAGACAGGTGTCACAGAGTTCAAGGGAAGAAAACTGGGGGATGGATCAGTGACCATAAAATAGCCAATATTTTTGAGTCCTTGGTAGGTTTCAAGGAATGTCCTCTTTACATGTATTAATTCATCTAATCCTACGAGACTGATACTATTCTCTACTTTTCCCAAATGAGGAAAATAGGGGTTTGAAAATTAACTGGATTCCCCAAGTTCGCATAGCTTAAAGGTGCAGGACATGGCATTTTAAGCAGGCAGTCTCTCTCCAGAGCGCATGTTCTTAGCCAGTCAGTTATCCTGTCCTGGGCAATACTGCAGAAATATCAAGCAGATGGAACAGAAGGGATCCCTTGGCTTTGGTGTCTTCTGCAGTAACTGCCTCGCCTTGAAGAAGTGCAGCTCTGCTTGAACGGGGGACAGGGACCTACTCGGCGAACAGTAATCAAGCTTCTAAAATGATCAAGTGTCTGTCCTGGAAAACACGGGGAAATATAGGGGACTAAATATATGGCTCTGATATTCAAGGGCTAATTTTTGAGTCGCCAGCCCCATTCCTGACATCCAAGGTCTAGAGAAATTACTCCAGTTAGCACTTCTTCCTCCCTCCCCCAAATCCTATTAGAGACGAGGACTCTTATTTTCGCCCTCACAGCACTGTATTATTGATTTAAGAAGTAGTTGCTGTGTTATTATCTTTTTAGGCTTCACGTGCATAAAGACAGCTCCATTAGGCCAATCAGCGTTACTGAGTTTCTAGATTAAGCAAATGCCCTCATTTCAAATCTAGGGATGCTGCTGACAACGAAATTGGATTAATTTGGCACATTTGTGTGTGTACATGTTATGAGTGTAGTTATGTGTGTGCACATACAGGGAAATAGAAGCCCTTAAGTTAGGAAAATGCAGAAAGAATTTTTTTTTAACGGGTTACTTTAAAGTGACCCTTCCCACACTGATAAAAGAGCGATTCTGCTCCTGGGTGTTCTCCTTGCTGTATTTCCTGAGATTCTTCCACTCTTTCCCATTCCTCCCTCACATCCCTTCTCCTCTGGTTGTTCTTTCAGGAAACCCTGAGGTGCACAGAGAGCGTAAGTTACCGCCCATGTAAAAATGTCAGGAATTTAGGACCTGCCAAACAAATAAAAAGCGGATGCGGAAGCAAACACCTTCACAGAGCGTTTCCATTCTGTTCTGGCCTTCGGGCAAATTCACCCTGCTCGCTCTTTTCATTTCATGCATATTGATTCTAGGACTGTTTTGTAGAGGTCCACACTGTATCTCCTTACAGGAAAGAAGCGAGTGCATAGATAGGTGCAATTACACCACCTGAGCAACACAGCATGATGCGCGCAGCGAACAAAACACATTCTTTGCTGAGGGTTTGCGCTTTCACCCAAAGGGGCCCCTAATTCACCCTCGTGTTCTATCATCTGAGCGATCCCTGCATTCAGCAGACCGGCCAGTGCAGAGGGCTCCCGCTGAGCTGAGTAGAGGCATGGGGAGTTCCAAGCACTTTAGCTTTGAAGCCAGGACCTCATTAAGAAACATGAAATGCAATATTGACTCTGGCAAAGAGGAGCAATGAAAAGAAAATGCAGCATTGGTTAAAAAAGAAATAGCTCACGTTTGCTCCCAACACCAGTATTTAATCCATTATGAAGTCATTTCTTTCCCTTCTTCTAATTCAACATCCCTTTCCAAAGCCTCCCCCAGTATCAGTCAATGAAAGCAGCTCTAATTATCTAAGTAGCAGGTTGCAAAGCCTCAGATGGAAAACGAAATAGTTCTGGTGGCAACCCCAGAAAGCACGGCCTCTACTTCCGGTGGCGGGACCAGGGCACTCTTGGATGCCATCGGGACCTGGTTCAGCCGACTGTCACATTTAACCCGCAGGTGAAGTGCTCACTCTCATTTCAGTGAACTCTAAAATAAAGAGGCTTCACTAAATTCAGCACCTGCATCGGGGGGCTACTCGAGTATATACATGTCTCCAAATATTCCTCATTAATAGTAGCCTGGAGCCACTCCTGTGGTACCCAAGCCCTTGAGTCTAATGAACTAGCCTGATGACAAGAAATAGTTCCTTCCTCTTAATTCCCCACCTCTAGAAACATTCTCACTGAAGTTATCTTACTGAGGAATTAGTCTGAGCCTATACAAGGATGATTTTTTTTTCAGTCCCAAATGTATAAATTAGCCCCAAATTTCAGGCTTAAGAGACTCTTCCTCGATCCAGCAGAATTGACAAGTTTTAGTGACCTATATTTGGCCATTTCCAGAGCAAGTATCCTGCGCCACATGAAATGGAGGAAAACCACCAAAATAAAAAGCCATCGATAGGGTTCTTTTTCCATTACCTCATAATACTTCTTCGAGGGAGTTGGAATGTCAACATTTTGCTGCTGGAGAGGGGTGGCATTTGCTGCTGTCCGTGCGCAAGACGAGGAGCGAGGGAGGGAGGAGACTGTGCAGGTGCCTCCTCGTGCGCCACATCAAGAGGCACTCCCCACACCTGCTTGTCTCTACCACCTGAACCTGACTCAGTCCTAACAAGTTTCACCTTTGCTTTACATTCTTTTGTTCTTCTTGATCCCTCCATAGTATTGTTCTCTGCCTGAGAATTGTTCTGCTTCATTTTATTCTATAGCCCCCGCATGTGGACAGCCCCTGTCACACAGAAAGTGCTTAATCATTGCTTGTTCCGTGGATATTGAATGAAAGCCAAACCTAGACTTAACAGAACTGCTCACCCAGCTGTGAGGAAGATTAGCTTCGTGCGCACCTGATTAATAAGAAACCATAGTGGCTTGCCTCGGAAACACATTTCTGGAGCAGCTGATCATGGGCCAGAATTCCTGTCCCCTGGAACCTTACCTTGCCCCCCCCCTCGATTCCCCTGGGGTTGTCTCTCACACTGAAATGTGAATTTCCTTCCAGATCAGCTGGCCTGTGATATGAAAAGGATTAAATGTTGGGCATGCAACATTGGAGGGATGGCTTACACTGATTGTTGAAACACCAGGATCCTAACACCCTGCCAGGGCTGAGAAGGGGAGAGGGCACCCGCGTTGGCTGGCGATGGTCGCCACATGAGGGTGTGAGAACTACTGGTGGCTCTGGTGGGGAAGGTTGTGGTCCAAATGCCAAGGTACCCCACCCCTAAGGGTCTCCCTAAGTTACCACAGGCTGGACTCCAACTTGTGATCCTCATATCTCAGCCTCCCAGTATTCTAAGCCTGTGTACCCAGGAGGCGGCAGTGCTGAAAGGCCTGGAATTTAAATAATTTCAGGCCTGCTGAGTCACTGCACTGTGCAAATCCTTATAGCAGATACTCAGGTCAGGATGGCATTTAAAAATGAATGAGGAACTTACCTGCAATCAAATACTAATCAAGTTGGAATGCTCTTGTGACCTCATATAAAGGTCACTGTATTCTGAAGAGATGCCCCACCCAGAAATCTGGCTTTGAGATCAGAAAATGTCATCTAGCTGCTGTGCCAAACTAGGCAGGTCACTTACCCTCTCCGATCCCAGTCTGCAAAGGGTGTAAAGGAGGATGACCTCCACAATCCACAAAAAATGTCAGAGTAAAAATAACTTAAATAATAGAATAATAATAGTAATACATTTATTTGTCTCACTTAACCGGAAGTGAGGAAGTGGATACTTCTAGAGTTGGTAAACGGCCTGGCTTATGGATGGTATAAAAACGCTAGACCCTCCCACCTCTTAGTGGTGCCACCTGATTATGCGTGCCTGTGATCCCAGTACTTGGAAGTATGAGACAGGAGGATCGCGGATTCGAGGACAGCCTCAGCAACATAGGAAGACAGCAAGCTAGTGACACCCTGTTTCAAAACAAATAATAAAAAGGGCTGGGGGTGTAGCTCAGAAGTAGAATGCTCCTAGTTTCTGAAGGGCAAAAACAATTGCACCGGAGATGACCATGCAGCCAAGAGATTTATTCAAGCGGTGGGGGTCAGCGACGGGGGGGGGTCAGAAGAAAGGCGATCAAAGAGAGAGAGAGAGAGAGAGCGCTGCCGCACTTGGGATTAAATACAGGCTTAAGCTGAGTTGGCTCATTGCCATTGGTTGACCAGACCCAGTGTTGCATCCTATTGGAGGCCCGTGTGGCTGCGGGAAGCCTGAGAAGTACCCAGGAAGGGGCAGGACCCTTTTGGGAAGCAGTAACTGGGCATGGTGGTAGGGTTGGGAGGAGAACCCCTTCAGAGAACCGGTTCGACCCATCATTCCCCTTTTTGATATTGTTTGGGAATTGGGCGTCGTGTCTTTCCAGCTACTTCCTGCTGTTAAAGAGGGCGATGGATTGGGGGGGAGGGGAACGACTGGGCTGACCCGGTTCCAGGGAGAGGAGAATACCCAAAAACCCTGCACCAAATGTGTAGATTTCAGCCAGAGTAAAGTCCATTAGGGTGCCCTGTAGCCATAGGTCCGCCAGCGTGGTTGTCCAGTCTGCAGTTCCCGTGGAAAGGGGGATGAGCCAGCTGTCCATACGCAGCACGTCCAGGAATAAGCACCATCTTTGGTATAGCATTTTGCTGGTAGGTACCTGAGCATGAAAGGAAAGAGAGAAAGGGGAAAAGGAAAAAGAAGAAGGATGGGGTGAGGATGGCCTGAGCCTCCGCTGGGGTTTAGGTAGTCCACGGATGGTCCTGGAGTGAATAGGGGCCTGCAGTTGGCAGTGGCTGATAATCCCTAAGGAGGAGCTGGTTGAAAGTTTGGTTAGAAATTTTGTTTATTTGGGTTTGTAAAAATTTCAAAAGGCAGGGGAGAAACTTGCAAAAGAGGAATATCCCAACTAGAGGGCCCATAATTGGCAAAAGCCAGGTTAGGATTGGATTGTTAAGGGATTCCCATATGTTGGAGTTAGGCCCCGAGGAATCCTCGAGAAACCTTTCTCTTATACGATGGAGGTTTTTGATGTTTGTTTCTACTACCTGTGACTCGTTGATGTAATAGCAACAATCTTCTTGGAGAAAAATACAGGTCCCACCTTTTTTGGCTGTCAATAAGTTAAGGGCCCTTCCGTTTTGCAGGGTGACTCCAGCTAGGGATGTAATTTGACGCTGCAGAGAGCAGGAGGTGTGTCTGGTCCAGTTTGAAGATGATTCCCAGTTTCTGGTTCTATGGAAAGACATTAGCCCTGCTGCCCTCCCTGGGGAGGAGCTCCTCTGTTGTGTCTGTCGCTGAGACTGTGGTCCCTGGGAACCGGCTAGTCAGCTGTGAGAAGTGTCGCCATGCTTATCATTAGGACTGCCACATCCCCAGGGCCCCAGCCCCTGGAGAAGGAGAGGGCACAGCCTGGGTCTGCCGCCAGTGTGTCTTTGCAATTGCCACCAAGAGGGGGTGTGCACTGAAAAAGGGTCCCTATGCCCATGCCATGCTGGGTATGAAGCTCTCTCTGCCGTATGGACTGAAGGGGCTGGACTGGGACGCTGGCCACCTGAGCAACCGGCAGCAGAGCTACCGCTACTGTGGCGGCCCTGGGGAGTGGAACCTCAAGATGCTGCAGTGCCGGAGCTGCCTGCAGTGGTTCCACGAGGCCTGCACCCAGTGTCTGAGCAAGCCGCTCCTCTACGGGGACAGGTTCTATGAGTTTGAATGCTGTGTGTGCCGTGGGGGCCCCGAGAAGGTCCGGAGGCTGCAGCTTCGCTGGGTGGATGTATTGGAAGGAGGTAATTGGGGAGCTGGGACAGAGGAAGGGGCTGGATTTTGTAATCGGCGGTTTCGATAGGGGGGTTCGTCTGTGGGGTCGAAGTCGTCAAGAGAAGAACAGGAAGGTGTGGGGACAGGTGTGGGGTTGGGTTTATAGGCAAGGAGGACATTCTTGGGAGAACAAGAAATACACAGAGCAGGATTGGAATGGGGAAAGGAAAAAGCCTGAACGTAGGGAATCTCTGCCCATTTTTTTGATCGCTCACAAAAGTTATAAAGATCCCTGAGAAGTGCGGGATCGAGAGACCCATACTTGGGCCATTTGTTTTGGTTGTCCAAGGAATAAGTGGGCCAGTCCTGAGTGCAAAATTTAATGAGTCGTTTAGGCTTAATACCGGGAGTAAGGCTGAGGGTGTTTAAATTGTTTAGGAGACATCTTAGGGGGGAGTCAGCCGGGAGGGAGGAGGAAGTCCCCATGGAGAGGATTGTGTGTCCATGGAGGCGTCCCCCCAGGACAGGATACGGCAGGTCTCAACCTGAAGAGCCCAGTCGTCACTGAGGTCTAGCAGGCAAGAGGTCCCAGCGGACCAGAGGATAATGGGTCACCGAGTGCTCGGATTTTGGAGGTCCCACTGGACCGGTAAGGAGGGAAGACCCAAGTCCAGAGAGGGGCGTCTCCACCTCTGCAGCCAAGATGAGGAAAAGAAAGTGAAAATAAGGAATTTAACTTGTAACAATTAACAACCAATTGTGGTAAGGAAGGAATTTAGCCTGTAACTGACCATAAGTAACCAACTGTGACAGCTCAGTACAAGGAGTTTAACCTGCCCCTGACTGCGAACAATTAATGGTGATAATCTACTACTGTCGGACCAGCCCAAAGGAGGTTTAGGAATCTAGGGATAAAGCTTAAAACTCCATGAGGTCCACCGCGACCATGAAGATCTGGGTGGGGTGCGTTCCTCCCCGTGTGGGCCAATGCTTGGGGCAGCCGGATGGTCACGGTCAGCACCTAGCGAGAGACCCGACAGGTTTTGGAGTTTGGGAATTAAGGGAAACTCACCTAAAGATGGCCAATGGTGGATGCAAAGCAGGCGATCAAAATAGTGGGCGATGGCTATGGCGTCCCAGTGGGTCAAGCCCTATGGCTTGAAGTGGGGTCCCACCAAAAGGTGGGGGTACCTGAACCGGGCAGAAACACCAATGAAGGGCAAAAACAACCGCACTGGAGACGACCATGCAGCCAAGTGATTTATTCAAGCGGCAGGGGTCAGCGACAGTGGGGGGGGGGTCAGAAGAAAGGCGATCAAAGAGAAAGAGAGAGCGCACGGCCGAGCTTGGGATTAAATACAGGCTTAATCTGAGTTGGCCCATTGCCACTGGTTGACTGGACCCAGTGTTGCGTCCTATTGGAGGCCCATGTGGCCTTTAAACTTACTGGTCGGTGGGATGGTGCCTGCTGGAAGCCTGAGCAGTTCCCAGGAAGGGGCAGGACCCTTTTGGGAAGCAGTAACTGGGCATGGGGGCAGGGTTGGGAGGAGAACCCCTTCGGAGAACCGGTTTGACCCATCAGTTTCAATCCACAGAACCACAAAAATAAATAAATTAAGTAAGTAAAAAAAAAAATAAAATAAAAAGGGGTGGGGATGTAGTTCAGTGGTAGAGCGCCCCCTGGGTTTAACCCCCAGGACAACAACAACAAAAGTGACCCCACAGCAGTCCCAGTGATGAGGTAGAATAGAAAAGACAAAATTTTAGGCAGAAAGGAGGCAATGGGAAGAATAAATATATAGTTTTAAAATCTGGTTTAAAAACTAAAATATAGTTTTAATCTCTAGCTCCACCCTATAGGGTGTGTTCTGTCTTCAGCCAAAGCCTCAATGAGTCCACACCCTTAATCACAATGGCCCCTCTCTCCACCTGAGATTCCTGAGTGCTTAGTGTAAACAAAGGGTCCATGAGGAGGACAAAGGTCAGATCAGACACCACCCATCGGTTGCCAGGGAAACCTGAAGATTAAGAGGAAGTCCTGCCCTCCACTGTGCGACCCCACCTACCCCCTCATGGGGTCCCTATAAAAGAACTTAGAAAGCTGTAAACTCTCTCTTGCTTGCTTGGATGGATGGACACTCGCAGAGAGACTCCCTCTCCCCCTCTTGAGGTGGCCCAAATCTCCCCTGAACATATATCCCCACCTTTCTTGAATTAAACCTTTGCCTTTTCTCCGATAGCACATGTTAAAATTCTTTTCATCGTGGAGGCCAAGAACCCACAGAATTCTCGTGTCACCCCATGACACCAGGATGGCTGCCAGCTCCCAAAGTTCCATCCTGGGAAGTGGGTCACAAAGCACCAAATGCGGAGGCGATGAGCAGCTTCTCCCTGTGAGTCTCTCATTAATACGAAGGAAAGTACTAGAGGGAATTATATTAGGTGAAATAAGTCGGCACAGAGAGACAAACACTTTGTGTTCTCTCACTCATTTGTTGAAGCTAATATAAAAGCTGATTACATATAAGTAGAGAGTAGAACAGACTGACTAGAGGCTGGGGAGGGGTGCGGGGAAGGAAGGAGAGGAAGAAGGGTTACCAAAGTACAGCTGAGGGAAAGTAGTTCTAATGTTCTATAGCACAATAGAAAAACTATAGTTTATAACCATTCATTAAACATTTCAAAGTAACTAGAGGTGATTTTGAAGGTTTCCAACACAGACAAGTGATATTTGGGTTGAAGGAATTGCTGATCACCTTGATTTGATCATTATCCATTGGTATCCATGTATTGAATGATCATACTTTGATTTGATCATTATCCATTGGTATCCATGTATTGAATGATCATACTGCACACCATAAACAAGTACTACATGTATGTCAATTAAAAATAGAAATTAAAAAAAGAGAAAATATTTCCCATAAGTCTCTCTGGTGTCTCATTGGCAGGAACTGGGTGTCAGCACCTGATACCATCACCACCCCCAATCAACCCATGATGACAGGAAAGACAGCCGAACTGACTGGTTCTGACTCATGGGATTCACACCCCGGGCTCCTGTCCCCTGTGGCCTCATTGCTAAGTGGACCACAACCCTAGGAGTATGGAGGGAGGAAGGGATTGTGCTTCTCAGGAAAACTAATCCACACATCCTTTCAAGGCTTCAGGTGATGGGAATGGACGTGCTCTTTTTACCATAAATCACTGTATGAGTTGAAGCTCTTATTTCTGTCATATTTTTGCTAACAAGTGTTCATTTCTTCACTGTGAGAAACTCAATAATAGACCTGGGTTAGCCACGAAAGGGAAGAATATCAGTTTCTTGCCTGGTTTCTGGACTTGGGTAGCTGTACCCGGTAGCTACTTCAATAAAGATTTCTGTGCACTCTCTCAGGGCCAGATCGAAGTTAGGAGGATGCTGGGTGGAGATGAAGTCTGAGGACTGCCAGGCAGAGCCCTGGGGCTGCTCACCCACCATGAAGCATTCAGTGGACACTCGTCTGCACCACGTGGTCTGGCCCTGGGGGCAGAATGGGAAGCTCCAGGAGCGCGCACTGGACTGTGGCGGTGCAATCCTTCTCTGGAGCATTTGAAACTGGGAGTGGAGAGACACAAACCTGAGAGCTGCTGCAGCTGCTGCACCCTGGGAGGCAGGCTCGGGGGCAAGGACCCTGAGCTCCAGCTCCTCACATCCTTAGCACAGCCATGGACCTAGGGGTCCTGCCAGAGACTCTAGGAGCCTGCTTGGGGGAATGTAATTTTGAACCAAATAAGGTGTTCCCCAGTCCCCTATTTCCCTTTTCTCTTGGTATTTTTCATTCCTGACCTCTGATCCATGGGACTGGCACTTACTCAACTGGTCTCTTCCTACCTTTTGAGGTTCAAAATTTTAGGTACTGAGGGAATAGAAATAATTCAGAAACATAAAATAGGCTGAGGAGACTAATCTGCCCTCAGGCTTGATAAAGATTATCTATTTGGAGAGAGAGGATAATCACAGGGAAATCAATGGGCTTAGATGCTGATGACTTTGTCCCACACACATGCATGCACACACTCACATAGATACACACAGGCATACACACCTCATGAGCACTTCCTCACATGCACACACTGACATGTACATTCACTCACATGCACACACATGTACATGCAGGTGCTCATGCACACACTAAAACTCATGCACAAACATGTACATATGCATGTAGATACGTGTATATGTGTGAACACATTCATACACACCTGCCACATGCACACATCCAAATCCATGCACATATTTTCTACACATTCACACATACATGCACACATTCACACATCTACACATGTTCTCTCATATGCATACACATGCAGTACATAATCCCATACTTGCATGGACATACTCTTACACATAGTGTGCAAAATTCTCTCACACACATGCATGCATACGAGCACATGGTCTTTCTCACACACACACACACACACACATACACACGTGCGCACGCTTTTTACCACCACCCCAAACTGGTCCTGGTTTGGGATGATGAAACTCCCGATTTGGTCTATGGGATGTGGAAAAAGAGGAGCTATTTCCTCCTGTCTTGAAGAGCCCTAAACTTCCAGAAGAGTAACACTGTGGGTGACAGGAAAACCCTAGAGTTTCACTGACTTCCTGCTGCATCAACACATCCCAGGAGAGGAAAGAAAAAAAAAGTCTAGCGGTGCAGCCAAGCAAGGCATGGAAACGGAGGAGAAGATAGACCCAACGAGTCCAGCAGACACAAGGGACCAGTGACAGGTCCCAAGACGTCTCAAGAGATGCCAGCCTGAGCATAGGACCAGGGCCACGCTGCAGGCCAGGAATGTCCTCTGCTTAGACCCTATGTCCAGGCCTAAGGGAAAAGAAGGAGCTGACGGCTGAGACTCCATTTAATAACCCCAGTGCTTTAAATAGAAAAGAAATGCATTTTAGAAGGGAAATGATAGTTCTGACATACATGACTTTGTAAACTGAAATTTATAATTATGATGCTTTCAACAAATGCCCTTTCATGCTTAAGCCACATACAGTGAAATTTTGTTAGAGGTGTCATTTCTTTCATTTACCTACTTACTTACTTATAATCAAAAGAACATAAGCCAGGATCACCGGACATCTTATCGGGGTCTAGTTTTGCAACCAACTACCAGGCAAACAGACATCTGTATGTAGGGAGATTTTTATTTTGTTTTGTTTGAAATAAATGTTACAGTGACAAAGAACACACATGCACAAAAATGCACAAATTATAATAATCTGACTTGATGAATTATCCTAAATGAACCACCCATGGAAGCAACAGTCAGGCCAAGAAATAGAACATTACCAAATGCCTCGAGGCCCTTCACTGCTATGCTCCTAGTCTCCAAGGTAAAAACTACCCAGACTTCTTGTGCCACAATTAGCTTTGTCTGTTATTGGGTGTATATCCATGGAATTAGGTGTTTAGCCTTCTGTGTCTGACATCTTTTACTCTGTCTCTGTCTCCATATCTACCTCTCTCTCTCTCTCTCTCTCTCTCTCTCTCTCTCTCACACACACACACACACACCACTAACTACTAACTATCCTAATCAGTTCCTATGAACTCCTGAAATAATATACAGCTATTCACCTAATTACTATTTTTGGTCGAACCATAGCATAATCATTTTGGGTTGGAGTCCTGCCTGTTTTATTCACTGCTATAATTCCAATGCACAACAACATCTGACATGTGGTGGGTGTTCAGGTGTTATAAATATATGTTGAATGTAAAACTCATGACTCGAACAGTGTCTCCAAAATATTTCTCTCTACAGACATACGTTCTCACCGTGGAAGAGGAGTTTACTCTATTTACCTGGCTTTTATTGTTTACACACACCACCGCATCTCGGATCCCTTGGAAATGATCCCTTTTGCAACTAAAGTTTACTGCTGACATTAGCGTCCTTGCTTATTTTCGGTTGCAGAAGGGGCTTTGAGCTCTAAAGCAGACTCTTTGGTGGTGGTAAGCAGGAAATGCCCTTATGGAAGGAGACAGCATTGTGCGGTAACATGGAAGCACATGTCAGAACGAGCTGTCTATTTGATCTGAATCTCTTGGAAATGGGACCTTCTGTGATGACTCGGGTCACTGAATGGACAAGGCATGTGGTATCTGTTTAGAGGCAATAGTTTCCTGTGAGGTCCATTTCTGATATTCTCCTAGGGTCTGATACTCCGTGGACACCTCTATCTGAGGAGCAGTTGGCTGTACACTCTGGGAGGACTTTCTGCCTCTCAATGCACCTATTTTCAGGAAGCTGAGTCTCCCAGTAATAGAACAGCAGGACAACAGCTGTTGTCCCTCCACCGTCACCTCCACAACACACATGAAGGGCTAAAGTCCATCCCAATGGGGTCACAGGGTAAAAGAAAAGAAAACCTGTGTACTTATTAGAGAAAGAACCAGATAGAGAGGCCACACTGTCACAGGGGTGAGCTATAATTTATCTACCTGAATTCATCCTTTGTCATCACTATAATGAAATACCCAAGATAGGCTAAGTTTCTAAGGAAAGGAGATTTATTTAGTTCGCAGTTCTGCAGGCTCAAAGTCCAAGATCTGGCAGCCTTATTGGTTTGCTCTCTGGCGAGGACCTGAGGGGACCATGCTGGTAGCCCACATGGGAACAAGAGATCACATCACAAAACAAGAAGCCAGAGAGTAATTCCAGAGTCTGGAGTCCCATGAGAGCTAGCGCAATCCCTTCCAAGGGCGGTTCTGCCAGTGGCCTAAGGCCCTTCTATTAGGCCCAACCTCATGAAGGTCTCTCCCCCTCTCAGCACTACCAGGCGAGGGTCCCAAGCTCCTGACACAGGAATGCTTGAGAGACACACCCAAGCCATAACACAACCCTATCTAGTATAAATTAACATCAGCAAGTATAAATTAACATAACATAAATACAACATAATTAACATTAACCAGTATAAATTAGCATCAATTCAATAAGTCACTCTTTCTTACAAAGGGTGGGACAGGAGGGAGTGGAGTCCCAGGGCCTACATAGCACAACTTCAGCCCCATCTCCCATGCTGGATCTACAGGAGAGAATCTCCTCCTCAATACCTTCCCAGAAACAAAGAAGTATTTGGGGAAGTTCCTACTGTTTAAACCAGTGCAACTTGGCAAGAAGAAAAATAGTTTTTCCCACACTTTGGTTTACCCTGCCCTGTCTGGAGTTACATGATGAGCGGGCACCTCTCAGTTGGCCAGCTGCTGTCTAATGTCACCATCTGCCAATGCAGCATTTCCCGGCTGCTCCGCACCTGCTCTGACTCAGCGGCTGTGGTCCAGCCTTTCAGTAGCACCAGTAGTATTTCCTTCCTTTCTCCTCTTATTCCTCTCACCTAAAACCAACTAAAGCAAAGCCAAAAAGCAAAACCCAGGAAATAGGAAATATTTAAACACCAGAATTGTGGTGTATGATGAGGTAGAATAGAAAAGATAGAAATATTAGGCAGAAAGGAGACATTGGGAAAATAGAGATTTAAAATTTTGAAAGTTCATAATCTAACTCCACCCTATAGGGTGTGTTCAGTCAGGCAGAAGCCTTAATGAGTCCACACCCTTAATCACAATGGCTCCTCTCCACACCTGAGATGCTTAATGTAAGTAGGATGGGTGAAGAGGACAAAGGTCAGACCCTACTGCCTATCGGTTGCCAGGGAAACTGAGGACTAAGAGGAAGTCCTGCCCTCTACTGTTCCACCCTACCTACCCCCTCCTATAAAAGAACTGCGAAAGCACGCAGACTCTCTCTTGCTCATTTGGATGGATGGATGGATGGACGGACGTACACAGGGAGACTCGCTCTCCCCTTCTTGAGATGACCCCCAACCTGTATCCCCACCTTTCTTAGATGACCCCCAACCTGTATCCCCACCTTTTTTAAGTTAATTAAACCTTTGCCTTTTTCTGATGGCACATGTTGAAATTCTTATTCATCATGGAAGCCAAGGGCCCCTCAGAATTAGCATGTCTCCCATGACAGCGTACACTTTTCTCCCACTCCATAACGCAGGAAATAATGCAGGTTTTTAGCGTTTTTCTTGTAACTAACCCTAGGGAATATTAAACTTTGAGCTGTATCAGCCAATCACCGGAACAGTATCTTCAAAGAAAGAGGAGTCATTTCCATGAGAAATAATTCTTTAGGATATTAATAGGTGTTAAATAAAGACAGGACCAAATAATGACAGATGTTTCACAGAGAAAGGGTCAGTATGTGGAAGATGCCAGAATTAAGCAGATTTGTTTAGGATGGGACTTTGTAGAAACTTAGACATACTCAGGTTCAGTCTGAATCTCTAAAGAGTATTACTGTTAGAAGCAGTTTCCAAACCAACCTGACTTCGGAATGCAATTGATTTCTAAGAGCATATTGCAGTTCCCATAACACTCTTTAGCCAGCACTATTGTGGAGAAAAATAAGTTGGAAAAATTCTATACCAACTAGGATAGCATCTAATATAATAGCAACCTAGACCTTTCTATCGCCCTTGTAAAAAAGATTAAAGACCTCTTTCAGTTAGGAAGTGTACATATTTAAACACATAAGGAAACAAAGAGCTAGAAATGGTTTTAAAATGACTTAAATTATTCTTTCTCTTCAAAACTACTTGTCTTTGTAAGATTCAGAATTTCAAGGGGACAAGGTTAGTTAGTGACACTACCTCATTTCATAATCAAAAATTATCCCTGTGCCCATATTTTTAAAGTTGAAGATATCAGCAAACACTAACTCAGTATCCTATGTACTGGACTGATTAAAAAAAAAAAGGGAGCCGGGAGTGGTGGCACATGCTTGTAATCCCAGTATGTGGGAGGCTGAGACAGGAGGATCACAGGTTCTTGGCCAGCCTCAGCTACTTTGTGAGACCCTCCGCAACTTAGTGAGACCCTGTTTCAAAATAAAGAATAAAAATTAGGACTGGGGATGTAGCTCGGAGGTAGAATGCCCCTGGGTTCCATCCCCGGTACCACAAAAAAATAAATAAATAATTTTTAAAAAGATAAAACCAGAAAAGCCAAGATAACACAGCGTCAGAGAAATGATCTGGAAAGAACTTTTACCTCTTCCACCCAAGGTGTGGCAGGAGCTGCCGCTGCCTTGCAATAACTCTGTGTTTGTCTTAACAAGATATAATGAGTTTAATGGAGAATTCTACTAGAAGCAGCAAGCAGGAAAAAAGAAACAATTATGGTTAAGGGGACGGAACTAAGGAAAACATCTCTTTTCATACTCTGCTCAGATGGGAATGTGGAAAAATCCAACCAATAGAGCTATCTAAATCATGAGAGCTTCCCATCTGTTGTGTTTTATTTCTTATTATGCTTACAAATGCATGCTTGTCCAATAGCCTCTAGCCCCGTGTTAATACAAAGATTAGACACATATGTCATCTTAATATTACTCACATGATAGGTGGCTACTCCACCATTCCTAGGAAGAAATCGAGTCGGAAAATAAACATGAAAACTCACAACACAACTAAAAGGAAAATATTAAAAAACCGCTAAACATTTGTGAACTTGATGGATGAAATAATTACTGGGTCTGTTTGTAGTAAATTTCTTAACTGAAGAATTTCTGCCAGCGTTCTCAAGTATAACTACAGGAATTTGGCAAAAAGGAATATGAATTTCTTCTCTTTTATTGGATTAGCTAATTATAACTGAGGTCTAATTAGCCTCAAAAAGAGGAGGGTAATGTTTTATCTACATATCATCCATATAAGTCCTGCATTCTTCATTAATTGATCCCTCAGTTAATTATTGTTTATTTCTGGAAATCAATAGATATTTCCATTGCTTTGGCATGCTTCAATAGTTTGAAGGTCTGACTATTTCACATTTTTACTGTAGGAGGTTGTACTGTCACTAAAGAAAAGAGGGACAATAAAACGCTCTGTTCCTGAATGCCTCCTTTCTATTCCCAAAAACCTATCCATAACAAGGGAACAACAAGAATAAGCCTGGGGCAGAATGTCCAATACATCCTATCTCGAAGGTCACTGGTGTTCTCCTTTGCACCCTGGGAACTAGCGCAAACTAGTGTTATGTGTAGAAAGCTACTTTCGTACATGCACGCCAGGACAGTTGCTTCTTGGGATGCTGTCACACAGCAAAGTAAGCAAGCGGAGGCTGATGACGTCCCTGCTTCTGCAGCCTGACATAGAAAAACCTCTCTGAATGAGGATGGGCACGGGACTGGGGGCACTGTGGAAAGGATGTCACTCATCCAGCCGGCCACCACTGGACAAAACACCATGAGGGACAGGAGGCACCGCTTAGCAAGGTGCTGTGAGGGACAGAGGTGCTGTCGGCCTGTCACCACTGAACACTTTCAGAGCAGACACTGGTCTCTCAGAAGCCTTCCCCACTAAAGCATATGTCTTACATGCTGTCTCTGGGCACTTTTTTTGGCCTTTCCACCACTTTTTTGGCCTTTGCCCCGGTACCCTGGTACAACTGGGCTGTGGATGTGAGAGAGGTTCTATATATTATTTGTGTAACAAATGGAATTTTCCCAATGCCCATGAAACAATATTTAAAATGTTTTACCTTAGGATCACAGAATTATAAGTTAAGAAAAGGAGGATCCTTAGAGATAATATATTCCCACATTTAACCACTGAGGGAAATAAAGTCCAGCTACGTCCGTTGTGCCTCCAATGGTTAATGTACGCCCACCCCCTTCTTATAAAGGCAGGACTTACAGCTGGATCTACTTCTCCTACAGCATCAACCCCTTTCTAAGCTCCACACCCACTGGGCTTCAGACCAAAAGAGCTTCTCTTGTTAGATAAGGTTTGAACCAATCCAATCTTCTTGGATTATCTATTGGTCTTTCAGGTTAAGTACTCAACATTTTGTTGGTCCGTTTGTTTTTTTAAAGTTTGCTTTGTTGTTGATCTTATATAGCATATAGTCGTGCACACACATACAGATACTTGACCACACTTACACATGCACAGCACAGATATGTACATACATGTGCACATCAAATATGTGTATACTACACACACCACATACACCCACAAGCACACCGTACACACATGAACACCACACACACGCATACCATACACACTCACATGCACATACAGTTCCATTTAGCATTCTTACAGCTATAATCTAAAAGACTGAGCATGTAACTTCAAGGAAAGAAGATTTATTTTCTTACAGTTTTGGGTTCAGTCCATGTGAGGCTAAGGTCCATGTATCTCAGGGCATAGCTACAGGAAGCGGAGAAAGGGAGAGCACATGGGCTGTGCTCACATCACGGAGGCAGAAGCAAGAGAGCGAGCCAGGGCAGGAAGAACTGTGTATATAATCTCCAAGGCAACATCCCCCCAGGGACCACCTCCTCCAGCCACACCCTACCAGCCTACCAGGTATCACCCAGATAAATCCATTACAATGGGATTACAACCTCATGACTCAATTGTAACCCTGAATATTAATAAATGAGCTCTTTAGGGGACATCTGATATCTAACTAGAACACATACCACACACACGCCACAGACACATACACACCACATACGTATGTGCATCATACACACACATACATACCACATACACACACCCTCAGTGTTCACACCTCACATGCTTCTTTGTGCAGAGAGAGATACCCTGAGCACAGGCATTTCCCTCTTGTCAATCTTGGGCTGCCTGACCCCATTTTTTATTATATTTATTCTGATATCTTATCCCTTTGTTCTGCCCACTTATCTGAATACTCTCACAGGCACTGGAGAAAGGGGCTGGCTGAGTCCCATCATGCAGAGCCCAAGGCCTCTCTGCTGCCCTATGGGCCCCTTGCCAGCAGCCAGGCCTGTCCTCCAAGGGAAGCTGGCTTCCTTGGGGTTTTCCAGTCCATCCCACCTCCTCCACCCACTCTGTCAAACTGCAAGTGTACAACCTTGCTGTGCTAAAAAATTCTGAAATGTTTAAACACCCATCTCTATTGTTTGACATCGGTTAGGTAGGCAAAGATACAGCTAAATAAACAAAGATTATTTCCCTTCAAGAGAACGCTAAAAGAAATAATTCTATAGGCTGAAACATATTTTTGTTATGTGGATAAAACTTAAATAACTATGTTTTAATGTCATGTCTCTTTTGAGAAGCATATTCCCTTAATTCAAGAGACTTCTGAGACAGAAGCATATGCTGAGTATTAAAACACAAGAACTAAGTCTTATTAGCCCAGAAATCAATGCACAGACGTGTCCCTAAAGTCACATGTCTTCATCTAATGAAAAGTAGCGTTATTCCATGGGAAAAAAGAAAATAACTCACAAAACAACTGAATAGACCGAACCATCATCCTGTGACGGAAACTTAATAGAGAGGCAGGCAGGTATTGTTTGATGGCATGACAAAGCAGTATGACAGATTCTGAATTTTTAAGAGTATTCTTTCTTTCTTTCTTTTTTTAAATTGCCAGTCAGAAATTTTCCTTGAGATGAGAGGATATCCCTCAAAATCAGAGGAGAGTGAACGCAAAGGCGGCATCGCCAGTTCATCTGGCCATCATGAGGAACCTAGGCATGCGGAATGCATTATTCACCAAAAGTCATGATCACAGAATGAACAGATGTATGAATTCGTAGTACAAGACATTCAGCTTCTTAAACAAAACTAGGTTTAAGATTTTTGAGGAGGGCTGGGGGAGGGAAGTTGCCCTAAAAGTACCATGATGCCAAAGTGAGACCAAGAGAAGACTCTCAAGGAATGGGAATTATTATAGCTTTGATATTATACTTTAAGCCACCATTTCTATGTCACAATCTGGAAATCGTCAACAGTACATTGAAACACACTCAAGGTATATAAACTGGATCGAAGGAGGTATCAGGAAAAAGTGTGTACAGCTATGTTCTCACACACGATGATCCTAAATCAGCTACCCACAGAGGCCTGTGCTGGGTAGGGTACATTTGTTTAAGACAGAGGGAGCACTGTTTTCAGATATCTTCAATAAGAAGGAAGCAAGATTCAGTAGAAAGAGCATAAGTAGAGAGTCTACTAAGTAGAGAGTCTCTCTAAGTAGAGAGTCCGGTGTGTCCTTGGCCAAGTTACTTAAACTCTGCAGGGCATTGTGGCACATGACTATAATCCCAGGACTTGGGAGGCTAAGACAGGAGATTGCAGGTTCAAGGCCAGCCTCAGCAACTTAGCGAGACCCTCAGAAACTTAGGGAGACCTTGTTTCCAAATACAAAATAAAACAGAGTGGGGGGTGTAGCTCAGAAGTAGAGTGCCCCAAGATTCAATCTTCAGTACCAAAAAAAAGAAGAAAATAAAATAAAAAAGTTACTTAAACTCTCCAAATTTTCATTGACTTATTTGCAAATTAGGTACAATAAGATCCACTCTAGAGACTTTATTATATTTAGAAATACAATGATTGACCAGAAGTGGGCATTCAAAAAAAATGTTCGTCATTTTTTCTGTCTTCTTGAAAATTGGTGTGCACAGGAATACTTTGAAGGTGCCATTGAAAATTTCAGACTAGTTCTTGTATCCTTTCAATAGCCACCTGCTTCTCTTCTTTGTCTGATCTGTTCTTTGTCAGGGAGTAAAGACTTTTTTCTACCCTCGTATATTCTAGATCTGGGGGGCTGTGAATTAAACTAGCAAAAGACAGATTCACAGGAGAAAAGGTACATGCTCTTTAATATTTGTGAACATGAGAGTTCCCAGGAAAAAAGTGAAACTCACACTGTGAAAACTAGAAACATGTATACTATTTTATTTTATTTTTTGCGGTACCGGGGATTGAACCCAGGGGCGTTCTACCTCTGCGCTACACCCCCGGCCCTATTTTTTTATACTTTATTTTGAAACTGGGTCTCACGAAGTTGCAGAGGGCCTCACTAGGAAGAAAGAGAGAGAGAGAGAGAGAGAGAGAGCTGAGGCTGGCCATGAACCCGGATCCTCTGGTCTCTGCCTCCCAAAGTACTGGGATTACAAGTGTGTGCCACCACGCCCAGCCAACATGTATACTATTTTAACAAAGGAGGTTGGGCTTCAAGTGACAATAAATCATGGGGAAGTGACTGGGAAATATATTGGGAAACTAATAGAGGATGAAGGTTATTTGAGCAGGGTATGTCTTTTCAAACTTATCTCCACATTAGCTCTCCATTCCTGAAAATAAGAATTGCTCTTCTCCTCGTGGAAGAAAGCACCTGCATTTTAGGCAGAAAGGGGGAAGGCAGAAACTGCCTGCATCTGTTGTTTCTCAATTGCCTTCAGATCAAAATAATCCTTATGCCAATGTGATATGTTTGTGGTGGTATATTCTGATCCCCTGAGCATAACTTATGTTCAACAGCTAAATTATGTATGTAATTTACTCAGAATAGTAGAAAAAGATCCAGAAAGAACATTGCCTGATGTTTTATCGAAAGTCATTCCCAGGTTTCTGATTTCTGGAGGCATCTTGCGACTATTCAAAAACAATTCAAAGGAGACTCTGAGGAGACCAGTTGCTCATAATTCTTGTCCAAGTCAACAGGAGGTAAATAAATTTTCAGGTCAACTTTTCTTAAGGCAAAACTTATGCATAACTTCTTTGGGATCTTGCCATACATTTTACTCATTGTAGTCATTATTATGACATTCTGGGGTGGTCCTGGCCGACTAGACCTCCCAGTAGTAATGAATGTTAATAGTTTTTTTGTAGAATGGGGTTTAATCTTCATATAAATATGGGAAGGCGCTTGTTATTTTGAAGCTTAACCCTTTCAGAACAGATAATTTTCCTTTATTTCACTGAGAGGTAATTAGTGTAAAATTTTAGGTGTTTACAAACTTCTGAACAGTGAGAAATTGCAAGTCACAACTTCTAGGGTTCTAGATTTACCTGGGTCACAGGATCTAACCAAACAAACAACACCAAAGAGAGGGAGACTTTCAGGAGTCTGACTTTCATCCTCAACATTCCCATTCCAGAACAATCTTGCAATGATAAAATTCAACTCTACTGACAGCATCTTCCCACTACCGAGCAGTTCTGTGGCTTCTTCTGTATCCAGCTCATAAGTGCAAGATAATCCGCCTTTCCAAACCACGACACTAAGAAACTTGTGTTTCCAAATGGATCTTGGCATAAAGAACCACCAGGCATTTGTCTCAGTAATGGTCATCCATTCTCCCTTTAAGGTTTCCCTATTTTTTCACCATTTCCACTACGAGATACATAAAAAGTATAAATTTATGAAGGAATCGATTCTTTGGGCTCTTTTTTTCCCTTTATTTCTTTTTCTCTTTCAGTTAGATATTGCCTGATACTGGGCAGAGAAAGTAAGGCATAAATTTAAAGCTGACATACATCCAAGTATTTTGAGTTGACTCTAAACCAACAATATATACAATCACAATGTTACTACATCCCATAACTCTTGTTTTTCTTGTTCCTGGACTTTCCTGACTGAAGACCACCAGCTGCAATGAATTATGCTGAACTGCACAGTGGTTTTATGACAATAACAAATGAGGAGCGGAACGAGACCACAAAGTATAGATCCACTGGAGGCTTGAGGTTAGAGTCAGGACTTGGTGTTTAGCAGCCTGTGCGCCTGTTTGGATTCTGCAGTCTCCAGATGTGTTGGATAAATATGATTGCATTGGACAGAGGTTGGCTGGCTTGGACATGCCTCTCTGCTTTTCAATCCTTCAGCCTATGGTAGTTTTCATTTTTATCCCTGGAGCATCTCAAAACTTATAATTCGATTCATTATTGTTGATGGTCTAAGCGGGTTTCAAAAAGTAACTACGGGAGCCGGGCGTGGTGGCGCACGCTTGTAATCCCAGTACTTGGGAGGCTGAGACAGGAGGATCACAGGTTCGCGGCCAGTCTCAGCTACTTAGTGAGGCCCTCACAACTTTAGTGAGACCCTGTTTCAAAATAAAGAATAAAAACTAGGGCTAGGGGTGTAGCTCAGAGGTAGAATGCCCCAGGTTCAATCCCCAGGACTCCAAAAAAAAAGTAACTATTGCTTTGTTTAATTTCTCTTTTTTTTTTCTTTTTGGTACTAGAGATTGAGTCCAGAGGCATTCTACCTCCAAGCTGCACCCCCAGCCCTTTTTATTTCTTATTTTGAAAGAGGGTATCACTAGGTTGCTGGGGGCCTCGCTAAGTTGTGAGGCTAGCTTCAAATGTGATCCTCCTGTCTCAGCCTCCCAAGTGCTGGAATTACAGGTGTGCACCCCCCCCGCCCAACTTAATGTCTTAATAAATAAAACCAATGATAATGGCAATGAAAAATGGTCTTGAACATTTATTAAACATTTATCTAATATCTGAGTCTGCCAGGGATTTTTTTGCTATCATCCGCATGCTTTGACAGAGACCCTCTGTCCCTGTTTCAGAGCTCCTTCGACTTGGGAACACAACGTATGGATTACAGTCTGTGAAAGACATTCACTCTCCTCCCTCTTGCACCCTTAAAACAGTTCTCATTCCAAGATCAGCTCAGGTACAGCCTTAGCGTTGCCCGCAGGCCATCCCTTGTCATTTCAGAAACTTGTTTTCTTTCAGTCCACGTTCCCACGGAGCAACGAATGACCTTTATCTCTGATGGAAAACAAGACACAGCGTGTATCACTCAGCGAACTGAATATCTTGGAATGTATAATCTACACGCAATGTCTGCTACGCAGAGATGTGGAAGAAATTGCTGGAAAATAAGAAAGCTTCAGGTAGCAATGCTTCACACATCGGAGAGCAATTTCACAATGTCTTCACATCTCCTTCACATTTAGAACAAAAGATTTTTTTTAATTTAGATTATTAGCAGTACATTACAGACTGAATGGCACCCCCATTCATTTGCTGAAACCCTAACCCCCATGTGACTGGATTAGAAAACTGAGTCTATAAGGAGGTAATTCAGCTTAAATGAGGTTGTAAGGGTGGGGTCCTAACGCTTAGAACTAGTGTCCTTAGCTTGGAGAACATTGTGTTAAGTGAGGTCAGCCAATCACAGAAAGAGAAGGGCATATGTTTTCTCTAATTTGCACAAGCTAGGGAGTAGTGGGGATACAAAAGGGACTCCAGACAATGGTGGAGAAGCCTCAGTGGAGCCAGGGAAGTGGTTTAAGGGAAGGGGAAGGGGAAGGGGAAGAATGAAGTTCATCAATGGAATTACTACCATCGACCATGTGTACATATGAGAATATACCAACGTCAATCTCCGTACTCTGTACTGGGGGGAGGGGAGGCAGGGAGGACATCAAAAGCTGTGTGCATGTATGTTACTGTCAAAAAAAAAAAAAAAGAACTAGTGTCCTTCCAAGAGAAGAGATACCAGAAATGAACAAACTAAGGGGAATGACCACGTGAGGGCACAGGGTGTACAGGACAAGGAGAGAGGACTCAAGAGAGAGAACATCTCCTGCAGCCTTTGATCATGAATTTCCAGTCTCCAGAACTGTGAGAAAATGCATTTTTGCTACTTAAGCCATGTGCTTTCCAGTGTTTTGTTGTGGTAGCCCTAGGAAACTAATAATATTCCATGTGGGGATTTAATTACATTTTTTAGTTCCTGGGTTTGGTTTTAAAATAAGTTTCAGGCCTGGCGTGGTGGCGCAGGCTTGTAATCCCAGTACATGGGAAGCAGAGACCAGAGGATCCTGGTTCGTGGCCAGCCTCAGCTACTTAGTGAGGCCCTCCGCAACTTCGTGAGACCCCGTTTCAAAATAGAGAATAAAAAATAGGGCTGGGGGTGTACCCTGGAGGTAGAATGCCCCTGGGTTCAATCCCTGGTACCGAAAAAAAAAAGTTTCAGTGTTCTACAGCAGAGTAGGGTGATTATAGTTTAAAATATTTTATTATATATTTTATAAGGACTAGAAGAAAGGAGCTTTGTTACCGGGCCAAACTGTCACCCACAGGTCAAGAGGTGAGGCTCTGCCACCCCGCTCTGTTCCTCTGCTCCACAAAGGCTAGGAGTCATGTTGGCAGGAAAATAGGTTTTACTCAAAGCCCGCTTTGAAGGAAGATAGAGGAAACTTCCTCATTTCAAATCTCCATCTTCACAAAACTCAAGGACAAGCAAAGATTTTATAAGAGAAGAGGTGGGGAAATGGGCAAAAGAAATATATATATATGCAGATTTAGATAGCCAGAGAGCCTGCCAGTCTCGGCTTCCTTGGAGCCTACCATCAGGCCAGGGGTGGGCCAGCGACCTCAGCCTTCACACTCAGAATGAGGAAACGTGGGGTGCAGGAAAGCAAGTTTTCAGGAAGTTGTCCTTAGTTTCAGAAGGAGTTAGTTTCACTTTGAAGCTTCCCCAACACAAAGAACTAATAAATGTTTAAGGAGATGGAAATGCTAATCACTCAGATTTGATCGTGATACATCGCTAGGTGTACTGGATTATCACGCTATACCCCATACATATGTATAAGGATTATGTGTCGATCAAAACTAAAAAAAAAAGTTAAAACCTAAAACCTAACTTAGAAATAAAAACAACAACAAAACCTTTAGCCTGGGAATATTTGCTATTAATGATTAATACTCACTCTGGATTGGTAATAATATAACAGAGCAATTGCCTTGGACAGGTGATTTTTTTACAAAATTATTTCCTCCAGAAGGTCTTTTCTCCCTGCCCCTACTTTTCCCTAATCTTGTTGTTGTTGTTGTTGTTGTTGTTGTTGTACTGGGGATTGAAACCAGAGGCATCCTACCTCTGAGCTACACCCCCAGCCCTATTTTATTTTATTTTTATTTTTGCCTGTGTGTGTATTGCTGAGCATTCTACCTCTGAGTTATACCTATACTGCCAGCCCTTTTTTTTTTTTTTTTTTTTTTTTTTTTTTGCTGAGAGTCTCACTAAGTTGCTGAGGTTTGTCTTGAACCTGCGATCCTCCTGTCTCAGTCTCCCAAGTACTGGGATTACAGGTATTACACCAGCCAGCCAGCGTCCTCCAGTCTTTAACAACCCTTCTCTTTCACATGGTATTCTAAATTCTAAAGAGACCCTTCTGGAATGCCCCCTTCTTTCCTCAGCTCATAGGAATTTTTTTTATGTTCATTTATTGGTGCATTGTAATTATACATTTTGATATATGTCAGGGTATGAACATCATACATGCACACATTGCACATTTAGCCCTCCCTCCAATCCCACCCTATTCCCTCCCCCTTCCCTCCCTTTCATGCTCCAGATAGTGATTGAGTCTTATAGGTTTGTGTATGTACATCATTTGCAGGGAAATGGAGAGAACTAGAGAACATCATGCTAAGCGATATTAGTAAGTCACTAAGAGTAAAAAATCGGATGTTCCCCCTAATCTGTGGGAGCTAGATAGAATGGGACTTAGAAGGGACTTAGAAGGGAAGAAGAAATCTTTAGATGGACAAAGAAGGTGACCTAACTGAGGGAGTTGGGCTGGGAGTGGAGGGAAACACACTATAGCTCATAGGAATTGACTTGAGCAAAATGCCTCAGGTCACTCTGAAAAGAAAATGCAGAGTTGTCCCAGGAGGTTGCAATGTGACGCAGCAGGAGCAGAGACCTGGAGTCTGAGGAAAGAGATGTTCTTAGAAGACAAAAGCCCCTCTTCACCCAGCATGTGTATTTCCTGCCCTTGTCCTTTGTCTCACTGTACCCCTCTTTTTCTCTCATAAGAGCTTTTGCACCCTTGAGTCCCCTGGAGATGGAGATTTAAGACAGAACCTTCTCCTCTGTCTTCCTCAGGCCCAGCTGTGAATCCACCTGTTTTCTTCTACCATGTCCTCTCTCTCCAGTTCCAGCTGAGCAGCAAGCAGCAGAAACTTGGATTTCAGTAATAATGATACTGTGATGAGAACATACACTTTCATGTAAAAATAATTTTTACATTTATTCTTCAGTAGGAACAGAAAGTGCTTTGAAAATATGGAATTTAATACTCAAGTCTCCTTCATCTGAAAGAGGCAAAGGAAGACGGCAATGATCACCCTAAAAGAAAATACAGTCACCTTTCCTCGTCACATCCTGTCACCTCTGCATGGCTTTTCCTGGAACTGACAGCTCTCTACTGCTTTGAGATGAAGCTGAATAAAGTTAGGCCTGAACAGGAAAAACGTGCTGATGCTAGTTTTCTCAAACACACATGGAAATTCAAATACCCAGGCATAAACAGAATATGACAAAAGAAAGCAAATTAGCCAGGCATGGTGGCACACACCTGTAATCCCAATACTTGGGAGGCTGAGACAGGAGGATTGCAGGTTCATGGACAGTCTCAGCAACAGTCTCAGTCAACACTCTCACTGATACAATCCAAAAGTCCTGACCACACAACTTAGAGGAAGGAAAATTTATTTGCTCACAGTTTTTGGGGTGGGTAGTTCAGTCCATGTGAGGCCAGGGTCCTGAAGCTCAGGGCATGGCGCCTGGAAGTGGAGAGAGGTAGAGAGAAAGGCTCTGCTCTCACATCATGGGGCTGGAAGCAAGAGAAAGTGAGTAGGGGGAGGAGGAAGGATATATAATCACCAAGGCCACGCCCCCAGGGACCCCTCCTTAACAACCAAGCCCCACTTCCAGCATTGCCACTGTGTTTCCATACCATCTAGGGGACACTCTAAGTTCAAACTATTCTAGCAACTTAATGAGGCCCTCAGCAACTTAGCAAGACTGTTTCCAAATAAAAAAATAAAATAGGGCTGGGGTGTTGCTCAGAGGAAAAATGTCCCCAGGTTCAATTCCCAGTCCCACCCCTAAAGAAAGAAAGAAAGATCCAAGAAAGAAAGAAAGGAAGGAAGGAAGGAAGGAAGGAAGGAAGGAAGGAAGGGAAGAAGGAAGGATATCCTGAATGTAACATATTAGATGTGAACAAATGGAAAGACCTGGGGTTTTGGAATTTGGAAAATGCAATATCAAAATAGTGTCAATTTTCTTTAAGTGTCTTTATAAATTTAACTAAATCCTCTCAAAATAGGTGTTGCTGCTTATCCTCTTCCTCCTCCTCCTTTTCCATTTTCTTTCTTTTCCTGGTACTAATAACTTGATTGCAAATTTTATCTAGAGAGGATAAATTCCTCTAGAATTCAGGAGTGGAGAAAGCTTGCTTAACAATAACTCATAGTCCAGACACAAGAAAAGACATTGTTAAACTTAATTTCAGAAAAAATTATTTATTTATATATTTATTTATTTATCTATTTATTTATTTATTGTGGAGTGGGGACTGAAGCTAGGGGTGTTCTACCTGTATACCCCCAGCCCTATTTTATTTTTTTATTTTGAAACAGGGCCAGTCTCTCTAAGTTGCTGAGGGCCTCACTAAATTGCTGAGGCTGGTTTCTGAGATCCCTGTCTCAGCCTCCCAAGTACTGGGATTATAGGCATGCTCCACCATGCCCCGCTAGAAAAAAAACATATTTTTAGCAAGTAATGTTTTCTTTTTTTAAAATAAAACTTTTTTGTGTTGGGTCTTTTTTTTGATACTACAACGTCATTTTTCTTTAATTTTTGCCAAAACCATATGCTGGGTTTACTATTATCCACATTTTACAGATGAGGAAGCCGAATCAATGAGCATTTACATAATTTGTCCAAAGTCCAATCCTAATCAATATTCAACCCTAGCATATTTTTGCCCCAGAATCCTTTTATTTACTTAGCCCATATACTTGTATGACTTCCCAGTAGTCTAAGAAAATGACTGCACAGTGTAAAGAAGGGGGCTGGAGAATGTTACTACTTTAGAAGTAAAATTGCCTTAAAGCCTTCAGGAAAACAGCACAGTAAAAGCATTGTTTCCCTGCTCCGTTTGTTTAAATAAACCAAACATCATGGATAGAATAATCAAACAAGCAGATTTCTCACAAAGTTTGAACCACAAGGAAATTAAAAGGGCCCAAACTGAAACACACAACCTGTAAGAAAGGACCCAGAGAGAGTGAAAATAAGAGTGGTACTGGGAGTGGGGAAGGGATACCAAGCAGACTCAGATCCATGCAGATCTCAGACAGGCAGAAATTCTACAGGCGGTTGTGGGAGCCACGCTTTGGAAAGGTCTGGAGGTTCAATGCTCCGTTACCTTTTTGTACCATCTCTGAGTGGTGGAGTCAGGGGAAGGGAGCAATTGAACAAGTGGCTGCTTGTCCATAGGAGGGACAAAGAGAAAAGGTGGCCATTAAGTTTGCCACAGCTACCCTCAGTTGTCTGCCAAGAACTAAAGCTAAATCATACAGGGAAAGGCGCGTCCAGGGTCCTCAGTATGAAGTCACAAAGCAGATAAACGAATGGTGAACTGATGGGCAGGCAGAATGTCTGCGGCATGGGAGACTATAATGCATCAATAAAAGTATAAAAGTATAAAAGAAAAAAGAGAGGAACTAAAATGCATCAAAAAATGGTATGGACGGAGGACTGGGTGTAAGGATGGAGATATTCATAGACACACGATAGATCTAACAAAATAGTAACTTGTAGACTCTAGGGGATGAGTACCCAGGGATTAAGTGTACAGTTTTTTTTAATTTGATACACATTTCAACACTTTTATAACATAATGTACTGTAAAGGCATGTATTAAGTCTTTTTAATTAAACATTTTTTATGTGGTAAGATATACAAAACATAAAATTTATCAGTTGAACCATTTTAAATATGTAGTTCAGTGACATGACGTACATTCACAACATTAAGTCTTTCACATAAAAAAAATGCCAAAGGCAGTAAGTTGACCAAAAATTATTTGGAAGTAATTTAAAAATCCTAGGTCTGATCACTCAATTTTCAGTGACAATGATCTTCCTTCAACCAAAAAACTCCCACTTAGTGACAACTATTAACCAGAAGGTGGCCATTATCCAATATATTTTAATTATAAAGTTACTTTCAACAAAGGACTAAAATATGACAATCAAGTAAAGATTTTTTTTTAAGGTAAAAGCTAGCACAGGTCAGGAAAGAAAAAACTGGAAAACCATTTCAGGAATAAAGTAGGCATTAAACGAAACAATTGAAAAGATAAACTGTCAAAAACATTTAAGACAGTTAATGTAGAATTTTGAGAAAAATGTGTGTCATAATGTGGGAAAGGATCATAAAATATCAAAGGATTAAAGATGAGATGATAGTTCTAGAAGACAGACAAATGATCTTTTTAAAAATCATCTCCAAAGAGGAGCTAAAAAGAACAATGGAAGAGAAAATGTATTCCCGCATTTAATTGAATACAATTTTTCTAAAGCTGAGAGAGCCTTGAGTTTGCATGCAAAAAGTGCAGGCCTGATCAAGAAAAACAAAAATACAGATTTATCAACACTTAGACATATTGGGGGGACATACTAATTTAAAATGTAAGAACAAAGCCACTTCATCCTGAGAGAATGCGCCTCAGTTTAGTCCTTTGGTTTTTAATTCAAGAAAACTCCATAAAGGAAAATCTGATGAGCTTTTCATTCCTGGAAATCACTTTCAATGTATAAAGTGCTATGAAAGCCAACGCCTGCAAACCACTCCAGAGAAAATGCTATTTCTATCATTAAATTATTTTATCATATATTATTAGCCATCATAATATTGAATTATACTACTTAATTACCTTATATGTTAAGTCGTTAAATATATTTTTCCTACTCAGAGTGACTTGTGTGTATAGATATAGTATGATCCTGCGGAAGGGCCAGTGTTTGCTGAGAGCAACCGGAAGATAAGGATCCGCAGCCTTTTCCCCCTGGGGTGGGCCCAGCCTGTGGGTGTCTAGTGCTTGTTCCCTCACCATGGAGCCTGGGGCTCCATCTCTCTCACCTCACTGGAAGAGCCGGTGTTTGTCTCCCCAACCCTAAACCTGGCCTCTCAGTTCTCAAATGGTTCTTTCCTACTACTTTCCTCCTCATTCAGAAGGTGCTGCAAGTTTTTAACTGAATTATGTAACATTTCATATAGTTATCCTTTATATAATTTACACCCATATATAATATTCATGAAAGTTATCAAGCATGGCTAAGACGTCTCTACAGAAGAACGCTTTTTCAGAGTGGCTATTTTTCATACGTTTGAAATGTATTTGCTAAATCTCAGAGAGAGAAAGAGAAAGCAAGACCTAAGCATCGTATGCTATAAGAAACATTACTTTTGATTTTTTTAATTGGTGCATTGTAATTATACATCATAGTGAGTTTCAGAGTGACAGAAACATACACTCACACAGCATTTGTTGTGGGTTTCCCTCCGGGTCCCACCCCGCTCCCCCATCCCACCTCCACCCCACCTCCCAGCATAGATATGTATATTGATACAGATAACATAATGTATGAACAAAGGATTATTTGAATACTTTCCATCATCTCCTCCCCCACTTCCCTCTCCAGATCACCCTCCTCCATCCCCCTCATTTATCTGAAATCCTCTTTGTTTCTCAGTTTCTCTCTAGTTTCCACAGGAATGAAAACACATGGCCCTTCACTTTCTGTGACTGGCTAATCTCACTTAGCATAATATTCTCCAGTTCCATCCATTTTCTTGCAAATGACACGTGTTCTACCTCTGAGCTACCACCCCCTCAGCCCTTTTTATATTTTATTTTGAAAAAGGGTCTTACTAAGTTGCTGAGGCTGGCCTCCAACCTGCCATCCTCCTGTGTCTGCCTCCCAAGTACTGGGATTACAGATGTGCACATATATATAAAATGTAGAGAGAGAGAGAGGGAAAAAAATCTTCAAATGAGAGAATGGTCAAATACAAGTCACTGTAACTTGAGCAGTGAAAACCAAAAAGGAGGCATTGAAACAATAACAGTGGAATGCCATAACCTTTAGCATCATACAGAGAAAGAAGTGGAGCCAAGAAGAGGAGAGGAGAGTCTCATTAAAACACTGAGGACGCAGGGTCAGGGCTAAGATTACCTGGCCCTTCCTGGATAAAGTGCCAGAGTCATAACAATTATAAAACAACAATAATACCTACAGGTTGTATGCATGGCTTTTATATTTTGCATAAATACACAAAGGACAACCAAAAAGCCTAGTGATTTATTTAACAAAAGAGTCAATTATTCTTTTGTGTTAAAAGTCCCAATGAAGGCACGAAATTATATTTGATCTGAGATACCCATTATCTGCTGAACAACCAGTTGCCTAGTTCTGGAGATGAACTATGCCTACTCTTCAAAGCTAGTTGAAGTGAGGGGACCCATGTGAGTCACCTCCCAAAATGGCAAGTTTAATAGCATTCTCCAAATCACCCAATTAATTAAAATTTCTACAGTTTATATATTGTTCCACCAAATATGCATATTGAAAATAGGTGTTGACATATTTAGGTTAACTATTCACAAATCCAACTTTATAATGGAAGAAAATAAATAGTCATTTTATAGGTCGTATAAGCTTTACCTAAACACTACTTTCTATATGATGGATCTTATATAAATAAGAAGAATATCTCGCTTTAAAATTTCCTATTACTATTATAATAACATAATTCCTATTATAATATTTCTATATATCATTTATATGTAATAAATGTCCTATTACACATTGGAAATTTATTCAGATTTTAAAAGCAATCTAAGTTCTGAGAGACTACTCACAATGTAATTTCCATTTTTCCTAACTAGAATATTTTTTCTAAATATTTATTCCATCATATTTTCATTAGTATAAGGAAAGAGACAACTTTTCCCTGGAAATTACTTTTTAAAGTTAATACATCGAAGTTCAAATTAATTAAGCACATTTTTTAGTGTTCTTAAATATTGGAAAAAAAATTATGTCAGAGTCCTTATAAGGGACATCGGGTGTGGTGGTGCGTGCTTGTAATCCCAGTACTTGGGAGGCTGAGACAGGAGGATCCGGGTTCGCGGCCAGCCTCAGCTGCTTAGTGAGGCCCTCTGCAACTTAGTGAGACCCTGTTTCAGAATAAAGAATAAAAAAAAAATAGGGCTAGGCGTGTAACTCAGAGGTAGAATTTCCCTGGGTTCAATTCCCAGTACCACAAAAAAAAAAAAGAATCCTTATTAGGCATAGATAACAAAAGGTGTTATAGCTTATTATTTTTCTAGACTGAGCACTGTAGTGGCAACTTAAAAGGACCACTTACTGTTAAATATTACTCAGATGTCCTGAGAAAGTTAATATTCTGGATCTAACTAAAAATGTAATTCGGTGTATTATAAGATGGCCATTAACAGCATTGACTTAACGTGTAAGTGAGAATCACAGCTATCAATTTTCTGCCCCTTCCTTTTATGACTCTCACCTTCAAACAAGACAGAAGCACTTAGAGCTTTCCTCCCTACGGAAACATGATGGTATTTGGGACTCTCTCGGTGCCTAGAGCAATGGGAATAGGAATAGGTCAGAGAAAGCCCAGGATCCCTGGCCATGGAGCCACAATGCACCTGCCTCTCACAGAGTACCTGAGCTCATTCCCAGATGGGCTTCTAGGCTCCTGGCCTTCACCTTGAGACTGGCTTGGACTGCAATTCTGCCTTGAGCTGAAATCCAGGAGACTGAATCCTGGAACACCTTGCCTAGTCCCTGACACCACCTCCACCCTGTCGGCTGCTATTTTCTTTTGGAATTCATGACTAACTTTATGGACCACCCCATCTGTAATCTAAGAACTGATATGCTTTCCCACGATTGCTGGTTAGAAACTTCTGCCCCCATCTTCTTCCCACACCCTCCTGGACACTGAGGCTCACCCAGTCCAGGGAAGTGTGGAGTTAGCCCTGGCCTTTGGACAGGGAAGCCTCTTGCCTTGGTATGGGCTTCCAGCTACTGTGCTACACTGTGCAGATGTCATGTGTCCCATAAGCAACTGCCCAATTTGCTCCCCACCTTCATGTAAATTATCACACTTAACTGACACAACAGGAGTATTTTTGAAGACTGGTCCACTCTCACCCATATCCCAATAGACTACCCATGTGATCTGAAATTCTGGCCATGAGGATTGCTCCTTACATGAATACCATATTCTTAGGTCTATTCCAAAATGATTAACTAAGATAAATAAAAGAGTTATTAGCATCCTTTCTCACATTGAACACATTCCTGAGGAAATGAGACACAAGGAAGGTACAATCTTATTGATTGATTGATTCTGATTACCTGTCTTGAACATGTGCTCTATACAGGGCTCTGCGCTAGACAGAGTGAAGAGAGGGGCGATTTAGTGGTGAGCACAAAATAAGCGGAAGCTTGATAGAACTTACATTTGGTAAAATATACTAACAAAGAGGATACATCAGATGAGTTTTTACACACATCTATTCCTGCATCACTATCTCCATGATCGAGATACAGAATGATTCCAACACATCAGGAAGCTCTGTCATGTGCCTTCCCAATCAGTACCCCCATCTAATTGATTGATTGATTGATTGATTGATTGATTGAGGTACTGGGAATTGAACCCAGGGGCATTCTACCTCCAAGCTATACATACCTCCAGTCCAATCTTATCTTTTATTTTTGAAAAAGGGTCTTGCTAAATTGCTGAGCATCTGGATAAGTTGCTGAGACTGGCCTGCAACTAAGCAATCCTCCTGTCTCAGGCTCCCAAGTACTGCAATTACAGGCATGCACCACCACACCTGGCTACCTTCATCTTTATTTCTACTTCCTGGTGAAACCCAGACTTATGTTCCTGAATACCACATTATAATTAGGATGACTTTCTTTGCTCTTGTCATCCCTTCAAACAATTTTTCATGGTGAGGCTAGAGTATCATAAACATTTTCTCTTGTCCCTGGGATAAAAATTCAAATTCCTTATAGTGACACAAAAGCCATGGTTCTAGTGCAGCCCTCTAGCCTAATTCCTGGACCACCTCACATCCTTCTCCACTTGTATTAGACTTTTATTTCTCCAAACATCACCATGTATTATCTTACCTCTAGCAGGTCATTGCCCATTCTTTTCTATCCACTGAGGGCCCATCCTTCACCAAGTATGCTTGGCTATTTTCTGCTTAGTCTTCCAGGAAGTATTCAAGTGTTCTTCCTCTTTCAAGTCTATGTTGACCCTCTCCCATGACCATTTTAAGCATCCCTCCAGTGGATTCCTATTTCATTTTGTATTGTCTCCCAGTTCATTGAGTTTTATGCTTGCCTGCTTACTTTAGTATGTCTTCCCATTGACCATAAGCTCCTTGGTGGTCAAAGACATGTATTTTCAAATTCCATACCCCACTCAATTCAGGATGAAGAATGCACTCAATTAGTGGTTGTCAACCTAAAACCATTGTATGAACTCTAGAAGTTCCATTAATTCCCATGAAATTTTATGCCACATGTTGCAAGCATATTGATGTTTATTTTTGGGGGAGAGGAATTTGCAGGAAATGATTGTATTCTATGACTAACCACTAGGCAAGGGTATGTTTCTAGGTGAAATAAACTGAAAATCCTCCAGTAACCATTCTACAGCACCTGTTTTCTGGAAGAAACCCCATACCTTCCCAATATTTCCCAGGCTCTGCTCTTCCTATCGCATCGGCATCTCTGCAGCCCTCATGTGGCAAGCTAAGCATGCTTTCTAATTTCATGGTTCCATTCACTGTAAGGAACTGAGGGCTGTAATCAGGAAATCCATCATAAAAATTCCTGTATAAATTAAATGTCACCATTGAGCATGGCTAGCAAATAGAATTATTTTAATCAATTAAGTATTCTAATTAATGGGGAGAAAAATAGGTGAGATGTGACTGTATGGTGATGAGATGGATTTATGTAAGTGGTTGGGGGATTCGGCCCTTATCCCTTCATAATTGCAATTACATGTGGGTTTTCAGGTTTCAAAGGAGCAGAATCAGATAAAGGCATGTTTCTAAGTAGAATTAAATTTTGATGATTTGGCAAGATCTCCCAGTGTTCCGGGCTCAGGGGTAGAAGCATCTATCATTATTGCTATCGCTGTAAAAGGAATAGAGATTTCCGGTTGAAGGGTTAGTTTATACTCCTCTCATTCAGTCCGTGTATAAGGTCATCAGGAAAAGAAGAGAAAGGTGTTAAAAAATTTAGCGGATGACTTCGAGGAGAATAAAGGAGATCTGTATTCATTAACTGTGGTGGTTGAATTGTTTTCTGTTCTCTAACATGTATTAACCTTCCACCCCCTTTCTGTGGCCTCATAAGGAATTCTTTATTACTTTTTTTAATGATAAAAGCATTTGGAGCAAGTGTTTCATTAAAAGGACAAGCTTGAGCAAGTCCCCAGCACAAAGCCTCCGGCTCTATAAAGTAGTAAGTTAATGTTCAAAGGAATTCTCATGTCCTTTGTATCCAACTGAAGGACATAGCGCATTAGTCATTTTTCAACTTCATTGGGGTTGGGGTGTACAGGAAATAGAAGGAAAATAAGAGAAGTAAGCAATGCCCTTTCAGGGCAATCTGTGGGGTTCTTGGAGCCAACATTATGTTCAGTCTAGCATTCATCCATCTTCTCAAACACCTTGTGATTAATTCTACATAATAATAGAAGTGTCAAAGAAATACAGGACTGGAAACACATTTGAATCAGAAACCCAGAGCTCACAAAAAAACTCAAGCTGTCTTTAATAACTGAAGACATACCTTCCTATTTGCCTAATGGTCAACTCCAAAAGGGTGTTAAATCTATCATGACACAAAGGAAATTTGTCATTTTCTTCCCAGATGGGAACCTCCTCTTTTCTGCCTCATTTCACCCCAGAGGAAAGAATTAATGAATTCATCCCCTTGAGCTACCTCTATACTTTGTTTAATGCATTAATTCTGTGTTTCACTGATGGTCTCGCTCCATTTAAGTAATGTATAGAACAGATTACCTATTAGCTTCTCCTGAGACAGTGAGAAACTGGAGCCTCTGAGAGCAGGGGCTGTCATTGCTGCATGCGCAGTGATGAACTTTAGGTGGTATTTTAAAACAGGAATAGCTAAGATATGGTCAAAATTATGTTGCAGACCCTGTTGTAAGCAAGTTCCACATACTGTCTCACCTATTGTGTGTCATAGCCCTGTGAAACAGGCACAATTATTGTGTCAATTTCACGGGTGACAAAATGGAAGCACAGAAAGTTTACTCAACTTTCTTAGACCACATACCTGGTATTGGGGAAGAGCAAGGATTCAAATCCAGGTGCTCTATTTTGCCTGTACAAAACAACCTTAATATTCTTCACAATACTGCATTGAGTATCTTATAATAGTTCTCCTATTATTAACTACTTTCATTTCCTCTCTGTCTGCCTAGCTCGCTCATGCTCTCTCCCTCAGCCTCCCTCCGTACCTCCCTTCTCTCTCTCTCCCTATTCCCCCATTGCTCATAAGAGAATGCTATATTCAATACCTCCAGAAATTCCTGTTGAAAAGACCATCGCCAATTGCTCTTGTTAGTTGAGCGTCTCAACTCTTCTCAGCTGAGTGTTAGGCATATAAATGGTGTGAACATCTTTCACCTAAATTTTGACAGATTATCCTATATGAAAATACCTTGTTTCAGAACTTGAGCCTTGCCCTAACTGTGGACAGTGTAGTCTGGTCGCATACATCATAGATGTTGGATAAACATATATGGTCAGGTGACACATAACTGCGTTTCGGTCAAGGATGGACTGCATATATGATGGGGATCTCATAAGATTATAATATAGCGCAGGTGTGTAATGAACTACACCATTTAGGTTTGTGTAAGACCACTCTCTGAGGTTTGCATAACAACAAAATCCCTTAATGGTGCCTGTATTTCCCAGCACACCTCCCCGTTGCTGATCAACACATGACTGTATTAAATTAGATTTTGTTTCTGGCAACATAGCAAACGTGATATCATAAAGAAATCCCTGTCTATAGAACACACAGAAATGCTGGAAATTTTAAGAGTAAACACAAAGCAAAAGCAAAACCTTTGAACTCTGAGCAGAACTAACAAGGGATTAAGACTAATCTCCAGGAACCAAAAACAAAGAAAGGGTGGGCATGCAGAGTTTTTTAACAGGGCGGTGAAACTGCAGGTCCTCCCAAGGATGCTTGCCAATTTTAGCTAATTCAAGAATTGAATGTTATCAATCACAAGAAGGGTAAGAGAAATGGGATTGGGCCCAAAAAAGTGGAAGATTGAGAATTGAAATATATGCCTGTAATTGGCACCCTCAAATGGCCAAATCAACTAACTCTACGAAAAACAGACTTGTCTAGCTTCATAATGTTTCCATGATCACAGATCTGCCCTCATGAATGTTTGTGGCTTGAATTTACATTTTTATTTGACCTAGGAAACACAAAGCTGAAAATTTACATTAAGTGGTCTAAGGGAGGCATGGTAACTAGAAGACCCAAAAGCAAATTCTCTCTTGGAGTTCACACTAAAATAAGCTCAGTATCTGAAAGTAAAAAACACCATGAAAAATTGATGACCAAAAGAATAGAGAACAAAGAGCGCCCCCCTGAAATATCATGCATTCGATTTCTCGCTTACAAAATGGAAGTAAATATGAATAAACTACTATGGGGAATAAACCAGAGAAATGACAACATGACCAAAAAGTCAGACACCGTCCAAGAAGGGCAGACAGGTTTTCTAAAGATGAAAAATATTTAATAAAAACATAAAACCATGGGCAGATTAAATAGCAGATTAGAGATTGACAAAGGGAGAAACAACTGTGTTAAAAGATATGAAGAACATATCTGAGGGCTAGAGAAATTAAAATACACACATGTGTGCGTGTGTGTGTGCATATGCGTGTGTGTTTGTGTGTGTGACGGAGAAGTTAAGAAACATGTTGGATAGAATGAGAAGGTAAATATAAGGTTCAGAGAAGAGATGAAATTAAATGTAAAAGAGAAACTAAGGAGATATTAGTGAATGAGTTTCAGATTTGAAGAAAGTCATGTAACCTTAGATTTAATAAGCACTACAGTCATACAAAGAATAAATTAAAGGAGATCTATATTAGAAATATTACAATAAAATTTCTCATAAACAAGGGGAAAGAGATGATCTCAAACTGCCTGTGAGGAAAGACCTATTACGTGCAAAAGATCAAAGGGACCAAAATCTGACTTCTCAATAAAATGAGAGAAGCTTGAAGATGACAGAATAATACATCCAATGTGTGGAAGGGAAATACCCATCAGCTCCAAGTGTATTAAACAGTTAGTCACTCAAGAATAACAGTGCATTGAATTTCCAAACAAAAACCAAACTTCACTAACAAATCAAATAGAGGAATGGCAGAAGGAAAGAAATAAATCCAGAAGACAGACCCGAAATGCAAAAGAAAGAGTGAGCAAGAAATTATCTGGCATATGGGTAGATGTTAATGAACCCCAGTTACATAAAAAATAGTGTTGCCCAATTTTCAGGATAAACAAAAGTACTCAAAATATGTATTATTGATAACATGTGAGTCGGAAAGGCACAGACTATAGTTTTTAAAATCCAAAGGCATTCGCATGGTTCAGTATGGGAGTGAAGCACTTAGTTAATTTTATTTCCTACTGGTTATGCAACTTACA
The DNA here is from genome assembly GCA_004027185.1 of Glis glis. NCBI lineage: Eukaryota > Metazoa > Chordata > Mammalia > Rodentia > Gliridae > Glis > Glis glis. The sequence continues at coordinate 38,983 of PVJS01009746.1, forward strand.
ATTAAAACAGGAACAATTAAAATAATAGAAACAGCTGCACAGATTCCAAACCAGGAATGGAAAAAACATAAAACAACGGTAAAAACCTCAGTCAAGCCTCCAGCAACAACAACAATAACAACGGGAAATTGAGAGCATAATAATCAAATGAAAAGCCAAGTAATAATCAAATGAAAAGCCAAGGAATTAGACAAAAATAATTCCAAGTATGTGAGTAATTATATTAAACATAAATGGCTAAATTCTCAATAAGTGATGATAGCCATCATCATATTTACTTATTTCTTAACGCTCTAGTTATATACTATGCTACTATGCTCTACTGTTACAAAGAGATAAATATTTGTCACAGGAATCTTGAAGTGAAACAGATATTTTGGCCAAAAGTAAATTATTAGACAAAGTGAGGATAATTACAGATAAGAGGTTACTTTGGACTGAATTGTGTTTCTGCAAAATGTATACATTGAAGCAGTAACCCCAAATGTGATGGTACTGGGAGTTGTCATCTTTGGGAAGTAACTAGGCTAAGATGCAGCAGTGGGGTCCTAATGATGGGATCATTGTTTCTATAAGATATCTGAGACTGATCCACCCCTGGCTTGTGAGGACCCAGGGAGAAGGCTGCCACGTGCAAGCCAGGGAGAGAGTCCTCAGCATGACCTTGCTAGAACCCTGACCCCAAATGGCCAGCTTCAAGAACTATGAGAAACGAATTTCTAATTTTTAGGCCAATCAAACTATTGTCTTCTGTTATGACAGCACAAACTGACTAGTATAGAAGTTTAATATCTCATGAAGGTAATAAAATTCCTTGTAACGGTCTCAAAATAGATGAGATGTATCAAATAAAAATTGAAAAATGAAAAAATTCACGAGTTTGATGGAAGATATATCCCTCAGGTAGGCAGAAATGTTAGTGAAGATATAGAAGATTTGAAGAGAACAATGGACCATGTTGGTCTAATAAACACATACAATCAGTGAGCAGAGATGCATCTGGTTCAGCACACAGGAACACTGAAATAAGATAATTACTCACTTGCCGTCAAATAAGCTCCACAGATCAGAAGATCGCAGCTCATGCCCTCTAACCCAAATTCACCATTCTGTAGATTATCACCACAGAAAAGCTTCACAAAGACAACAAAAGCTGGGCATGGAGGTGCACACCTGTCATCTCAGGACTCGGGAGGCCGAAACAGGAGGATCACAGGCTCAAGGCCAGCCTCAGCAACTTAGCAAGACCCTCAACAACTTAGCAACACCCTGTTTTAAAATAAAAAACAAAAGAGCTGAGGCAGTGTGGGGAGATAGCTCAGAGGTAGAGTGCACCTGGGTTCAAACCCTGGTATCACAATAAATAAAATTTAAAAAGAATACAATAAATTGTATAAAAAAGACTTTCCTTATTCACAGACCTTGTTTTTTCATAAAATAACTGTGAGAATTGTTAGGAAAAATACAAGTGTGTGTGTGTCAAAGACAGAAGGTACAAAAAAAAAGGAGACATACACTGTAACACTGTATGTCACATATAATCACAAAGAATCAGTGTCTGGAATAAAATTCAAAAATCTTTAAAACCATAAGAGAAATATAAATAATCCCATAGAAAACTGGCAAAACTAACAAAAGATATAACCTGAAAAATCAGCTTAAAATTTTAAAAACTCTCAATTTTGTGGGTAATCAGTGAAGTAAAATCAAAATCGAAAGAGATAATAACTTCCTACTCATCACATGGCCAAAAATTAAATCATTTGATAGTGGCAAGGCTTGGCAGAACTGTCAAGAATAGGAACTATTACACACAGTTACCGGTGGGATCTATAGGCCCCAAAATTTTGTAGAGATATTTTGTATAGTCAACAATGGATATAGTACTGACTTAGCTATTCCAACTCATGGAATATAACAAAAATATATTCATAAATATATAGAAAGATATAAAGGAATTACAAAAGGAATACTATGAACATATTAAAACAATGGATGTAGCCTACATACCAAGGAGTAAATGCATGAACAATTTGATGGCTTTCTAGAATGAATATCATACAGCAGTGAAAAGGAAGGAACAGATATACATCTATTGACATGGATGGATCTCACAAATAAAACATGGAGTGAATAATGCAAGTTTAAAAATGACAGTTTTGAAACATAATAAAGGGTTACATGCATCTGTGAAAAGCTACAGTTAATATTATTCTTAAAAGTTAAATATTGAGCCTTTCCCTTGGTGTTGGAGAGAGGGAAAGAATGTCTACTCTCATCGTTTCTATCCAAAATGCATCATGGGTCCTAGTCCTCACAATTAAGAGAAAAGGAAGGATTGGGAAAGGAAGGAACCAAAGGAGGGAAAGAGGGAGGTAAAATAAGTGGGACAGGGGAGAAAGAAAGAAGAAAGAAAAAGAGAGACAAGTAAGTAGGTAGTTAATACAATATTTGGAAAATAAAAAGTAGAGCATTCTTCATTTGCAGATTACATGATTATGTGTATGGAAAATCTGAGGAAATATACAAACAATAAGTAATTGTTTGTATTTATACAACTGTTTGTATTTATAAGCAACTAATAAACTAATTCATTAAGATCATAGGTTGAAAGATCAACATGTAGCTGGGCATGGTGCTACATGCCTGTAACCCCTATACTTAGGAGGCTGAGACAAGAGGATCACGGGTTCAAGGCTAGTCTCACGACACAGTGAGGCCCTCAGCAACTTAGAGAGAACCTATTTCAAAATAAAATAGGGGTGTAGCTCAGAGGTAGAACACCCTTGGGTTCAGTCCCCAGTAACAACATCAACATGCAAAATATTCATTGTATTTCTACTAGCAACGAACAATTAGAAAATATAATAATTTAAAAAGTATTAATTGTTGATAATCTTTTAAAATAACATCTAGGAATATATTTAATCAAAAATATGACTACTATAAAACATTGCTGAAAAAAATTGGTAATTCAAATAAATAGACACACTGACCATGTTTGTATATTGAAAATCTCAACATTATTAAGATGTCACTTCTCTTCGGTGTTAGTCAAATTACTATCACTGTAACAAGTACCTGAGATAGATCAACTTATAAAGAAGAAAGGCTTATTTGGGGTCACAGTTTTGGAAGCTGCAGGTCATCATTGGTTGGCCTGTGGTTTGGGACTTGCAGTAAGGCAGTGCATCATGGCGGTGAGCAAGTAATGGATAAGCTGCTCACCTCACAACTGGGAAGTAAATGAGGAAGAGGAAGAGACTGTGGTCCCACCCCAAGAACCTAAGTCCTCCTCCCACTAGGCCCCACCTTTTAAAGAATCCTCCATCTCCCAATAGTGCCAAGCTGAGGACCAATCCTCGAATACTTGAGCCTTTGTGGACATCTCAGATCCAAAATAGAGCATGCTCCAAATCGACCTAGGGCTTCAATGCAACTCCAGTCAAAATTACATCAGTCTTTTTTTTTAAAAATAGAAATTGGCAAGCTAATTGCAAAATTTAAAATGGAAATGCAAATGGCATAAAATAGCAAGGCAATCATGAAGATGATAAACAAAATTAGAGGGCTTATGCTCCCTGATTTCGAGACTGACTCTAAAGCCACAGTAATAAAGATAGTGTGTTATTTGCAAAAGTATATACCAAGAGATTGGTGTGCATAAGGAGAATCTAGAAATAGATCCACATACACAGCAGAGGTTCTTCTTTAGAAAAAAAGAGTGTCAAAGCAATTAAATAGGTAAAAGAAAGTCTGGTCAAGAAATGGTGCTGGAAAGCAGGGTATTCGTTAGGTATTACTCTTTAAAGTTTGTGATTATTAACTCTTTGGACTCCTCACACAACTCTATGAGGAAAGCGCTAATTACTATTTTCATTTTCACAGAGAGGGAACTGAGCACAGAGCTGTGTAACTTGTCTAAAGTCACATAACTTTAGCAAGCTGGCTCTCCAAGTAGCAGAGCCAGAATTAGAGCAGATGCAATGTGGAGAGTTCAAATCCGGTTAGGCTGATGGGGGAATGGCTCACCAGAAGCAGCTGCCCTTGATCTGGGATAGATGGAATGTGTCAACTTGGAGGATAATTTCCCACATTGGTTTTCTCTGGTTCCTTTCTCTGCTTTCTATTTTCTTGGCTCAAATTCATCCTCAGTCTGGTTACCTCTCATTCGAGAGGCCATGCCGTTCCCGAGGCTTCACCACCTCTTGAATGGGAGGTTTCTAGATTGAGAACTTCTCTGAACCAGGAACATATAAACCACAATAATCCCACCATGGAAGAGATAACTTGAATAGCCCTGTGGATATTAAGGAAACTGAACTTGCCATTTCTCCCCCACAAAGGACATCTCCAGGCTCGGATGGTTTCACTGAAGAAACTTACCAAGGGCATAAAAAAGTAACAGGAAATCTGCATAATTTCTTCAGAAAATAGAACAGTGCTTTGATTTCACCTCGTGCTGGAAGTTCTAGCCAGTGCGGTAAGGCAAGAGAGAAACTAAACACATGTAGATCAATAAGGAAGGAGAAATTAAGCTATTTCTACATGAGCAGTTCTTATATGATGGTGATGGAATGATTGTCAGCATAGAAAATCCCCAAGAATTAATTCATGAAACAAAAGCCTCTCAGAACTAAGGGAGCTATGCAAGTTAACAGTACACAAGATAAATAAAAGTATACAAGATAAATAAAAAATCAATTAAAATTGATTTAAAAATCAATTGCCTATACAGATGTATACATATAAAATAAACATGGGACACAAAAGTTTTCAAAGTACCATTTATAATCACTTAAAATAAATACTATATTTACATGCAAATCTGAATGACACGGCTGTGACTTGTATGTATGAGGAAAACCGCAAACCTAATGAAAGGAATCAAAGAACTTAATAAACTGAGAGGCAAACCAAGTTTAGTATGCCAATATTCAACATAAAAAAGTTAATTCTTCTTAAACTGACGCATAATTTTTATCAAAATCCCTAAAAATGTTTTATATGTATAAACATGATTATCCTAAACTTTAAAGGCAAAGGAACTAGAATAGCTAATGTAATTTCAAAAATGAAGAAGAAAATAGAAGATTCATTTTACTTGGTTGGAAGACTTATTTTGTAGCCACAGTATTCATGATCCTTGTGGAGCTGTCAGAGGTAGAGACACAGATCACAACAGTCCAGAGTACTCAGAAATATGTCCAAAAGTTTTTTTTTTAAAAGGCATAAAAGCAATTCAATGGAGCAACAGAGACCATTCAACAGTCCAACAAATGGTACTAAATTTGAAAATCACTAAAACAGACCTCAACTTAAGACCCAAACTTCATCCAAACTTAACATCAAATGGATACATGGATTATGGACTTAAATGTAAAGCAGAAAACTATAAAACTACAAAACTTTCGAAGGACAATATAGAAGAAAATCTTCAAATGCTACGGAAAAGTAACAGATTTCCAACCTTGACATCAAAGGAAAATTACATGAAATAGACTCCATTAAGATTAAATTAAGATTAAAAAATACTGCTCTGTGAAAGATATTATGAAAAGAATGAAAGCTACAGAGTAGGAGAAAATAGATACAAACCATTAAAGGACTCGTATCTAGAATATATACAGAACTCTCAAAGTATAACAATAAAAAACAAGTAATTCATGCAGGACACATATGACATATACAAGGGCAAATTTCAATAAAAAATATAAATACATGGCAAATAAACACATTAGATGTTTAACATCATTAACCACTTGGCAAATGCAAGGAGGTAATCACTATACACAGATGAGAAAGACTAAAATAAAAACAAACAAACAAAAACATAACACCAAATGCTTGTGAGAGTGTGGAGAAAGTGAACTGAACATGTATTGCTTGTCATAATATACAATGGTAGAATCACTGTGGAAAATAACTTGGCAATTTATTAAAGAACTCAACATTTAATAACCATTTGACCCAGCAATTGCACTTTTGGGCACTTATCCCAGAGAAATGAAGACTTAAGTTTACAAAAACCGGTACATGAATTTTCTTAGCAATTTCATTCATAACTCGCCAAGCACTAGCAACAATTCTTATGTCCTTCAATGGGTGATTGTTTAATCTGTTAATAGTTAAACATACTTAGAATACTACTCACCAATAAAAAGTAATAAACTGTTGATGAGCCGGGCGTGGTGGCGCATGCTTGTAATCCCAGTACTTTGGGAGGCGGAGACCGGAGGATCCGGGTTCACGGCCAGCCTCAGCTCGCTCTCTCTCTCTCTCTCTCTCTACCTAGTGAGGCCCTCTGCAACTTTGTGAGACCCAGTTTCAAAATAAAGCATAAAAAAATAGGGCCAGGGGTGTAGCCTGGAGGTAGAACGCCCCTGGGTTCAATCCCCGGTACCGCAAAAAAAAAAAAAAAAAAACTGTTGATGTATGCAAGAACCTAAATTAATCTCCAGAGCATTGTTCTGAAGGAAAAGCCAACCCAGGAAGTCGCAGAATGTATGATTCCATTTATATAACATTCCTGAAATGGTGAAATGGTAGGAACAGAGGACAGAATAGTGGCTGCCAGGGATGAAGGAAAGAGCGCAGGAGGAAAGTGGGTGTGGGGATAGAAGGGCAGCATGAAGGATCCTCATGGTGATGGAAATATTCTGTGCCTTGATAATATAAGTGTCAATATTTCAATGTGATATTTTACTATAGTTTAAAAGGGTGTTGCCATTGAGGGAAAATGCATGCAAGGGACTCAAGACCTATTTCCTACATCTGCACATGAATCCACACTTATCTCAAAATAAAATTTAATCTAAAAAGTAAAGTGCTCAATAATGTTTATTCCACTAGACCAAAGCTTTATGAAGGTGTATGCCTTCCTGTATGTGACCACACTACCATAATACTGAGAGTAGTAACTCCTACCAAATGAAGGAAAACATTGTACTTCCATTATTTTACTTATTTAAAAATCAGGGGGGGGGTTGAGGGTCAAAATATCAAAATCTCAACAAAAAGGTGGAAAAAAACATGAACATAAAATTCACACACATGAACATATACATAAAGAGAGAGAGAGAGAGAGAGAGAGAGAGAGAGAACGCCTAACATTTGAAAAATATTCATTAAGGCAAATTGGAAGTTAAAAAATCCTGAAACCTCCAAATGATGATTATTTGGGGAAATAAAAAGTAGGACAACATATGTTGATGTAGCTGTGAAGAATCATTCACTTCTACACGTTGCTGGTGGAAACATGAACAAGCACAATTACTGTGGAAAAGAATTTGCCAACCCCTAGCAAAACCATAAATGCACTTGCATTTTGACCCAGCAGTGATAGCTAGGAAGCCCCACTGGAGATTTACCTTCAACAGTATGAAAATACACATGTGCAAAGTTACTCGCTGAGGAATTGTTTTTACTAGAAAAATATCTGGAACAGAATAAATGTCCATACATAGAAGAATGGTTAAATAAGCTATGGTATATCCAATCCACAAAGGGAGAACTATGGGACTGTAACAAAAATATTGTTGAATAAAAAAAAAAGCCAAAGAGTGTGTATATTGTGTCACTTTCATGGACGCAGGAAGGAGAGATTTTATATGTTACATGTGTGTGTGTGTGTGTGTGTGTGTGTGTGTACACTTATATATATATAATATACATAATATATTATATGATATTGTATTTTTCACATTTTGTGCAAAAGTGTTGTGTTGGAAAAATCTGAAACTAAGTACTTAGAATGTTTACCTGCAGAGAATGGGTGAAATGAATTAGAAACAGAAGGAAAAGTGAATGGGGCAATAAGAATAAGGGGATAGTGTCATTTCTCTCCATATATTTTTTGAATAGCTCTAACTTTTAGGACCATAGTAATGTTTCACATATTCCCAAAATAATAAAATAAATAAGGATGTGGATAGAACCCAAACTGAGTATGAGCTGTAACAAATGAATGTCACTGTTTTATAAATGAATTGCATGGTTATGTAATCACAGTGAATGGTCGAGGGAAGGGAAAAAACTGGTCTAAGCAACTGTAGATTTATTGAAATTTCCCAAACCAATAAACAAAATAAGCAACAATGAACATGAATGTGTACTAAAAACTGCAGAAAACAGTATTTCAATTGTGTACTCTAGGACTCATGATAAAAAATACTGCAAACAATAATTTATTTGAGTTAATAAATGTATTTCTCAAAGGGGTATGGGTTAGCAACTCTGGAACTACTTCTATGAATGCTAGTATTGATCAAATAAGTAAATATATTGTGGCTGGTGAAAGCCGAGTACGTCACTGTTGAAAAAGAAGTTACAGATACTGGAACAGGAATGATATAATCAAGTGCAGGGGTTGGATTCTAATCAGAGGCTCCAGTGTGAACTTATGGTTCTGAGAATATACGCAGTGGAAATAGAGACGTATTTGTGATATGTGAGTGATAAAAAAAAATCTGTATCTGTTTCCTAGTTCTTTCCACTGAGAAAGCCCACAAGCATTGATACTCTAAGAAAAATGATTACACCTGATATCCCAGATCTCGGTTCCTAAGTAGGATTCTCCAAGACTGATTCTCTTACACCTAGCCACAAGAACAACTCAAATGTGCAATCCAAGTGCTCTGTTGGAGGGTTAGGGTTAGGGGGTTGGGAGAGGGTCCCATCTTGCTCCCCGCTTCCTGATTATTATTCACTTAAAAACTCAAGTGCTGAGGTGGGAGTTCTCCCTGGAAAGTGGGCTGGAGGTGTCGCTACAGGACCTCGAGTGCAATACAAGTTTAAATTTTTATAGCAATTCAAATTCAATCAAAATTTCAAATTTTTATAGCAATACACAGAAGTTCATTCTATACTGCAACCTAATCGCACTTAAACATATACATTCAAAATATATTAGTGGGGTCTAAGATGGCGACTAAGGGAGATACCACGTTACGATCTCTCTGAGACTTGGGTCTCAATTGCCGTGAAAGCAACATCTCCACAGGAGAAGAAAAGCAACAAAAACTTGACGTAAACAACAAAAAATTTGAAACGTGACAGAATCAAAGCCAGAAGACAAAGCAGAGGAAAGTAAAAAGCTCCAAGCGCCTTACCTAAGGAAGGGCGGTGGCGCCATCTTGGCCGGACCGTGCCGGCCGCTCCCGGCATCGCGGCTTCCACACGCCGCCGGCACAGAAGCCAGAGACCTGCTGTGAGCTCAACTCAGATCAGCAGAGACGAAGGCGAGCAGCGGCTCCGCCACACTCGACACACCAAACGGCGGCGGCCACAGCGGCTACGGCAGCACCATCTTAGCAGGACCTTGCCGGCGGCTACCAGCATTGTGGCTCCTGCACAAGACCAACGGAGACCCAGCGACCTGCTGTGAATCCAGCAGCTGCAGAATAGCAGCAGTGATGGCGACCAGCGACTCGCTCCACGCGCGACACAGACCCGAACTGCTGCGCTGGCGGAAGCGGCAGTGGCGCCATCTTGGTCAGACCGCGCAGGCGCCTACCGGCATTGCTGCTTCTTCAGGCCACTGACAAAGAAGCCAGGGACCTGTTATAAAACCAGCACTGCAGAGCAGCAGCCACAAAAGTGAACAGGAGTTCGATCCACGCTCAGCAGAGTCCCCAGTGCCCGGAGGCCTGACCAGAACCTGCGGCAGCGGCTGAGCAGCCCCCCTCCCAGAGATTAAGAGCAGCACTCAATGAGACCGTTAAGTCAACGAGCTGCCCCAGGGGGAGACCACTCAGTGTGGCCACAGGGACTCTGGGACACCCTGAAGGAAGTATTAAGAGGAAAATTCATAGCACTGAGTGTCCACATAAGAACAGAAAATCACCAAATAAATAACTGAATGACACACCTCAAAGCCCTTGAAAAACAGGAACAGTCTAAACCCAAAGCCAGTAGAAGACAGGAAATTATTAAAATCAGAGCAGAAATCAACAAAGTAGAGAATAAAAAAATACAAAAAATCAACAAAACCAAAAGCTAGTTCCTTGAAAAAATAAACAAGATAGATAAACCACTAGCCAACCTAACCAAAAGAAAGAGAGAATCAACCCAAATTACTAAAATAAGAGATGAAAAAAGGTGATATTACCATGGACAGCACGGAAATCCAGAGGATTATCAGAAACTACTTTGAAAAACTATACTCCAACAAAATGGAAAAGCTAGAAGAAATTGACAAATTTCTAGACACGTACAACCTTCCTAAGTTGAACCAAGAAGATATAGAAAATTTAAATCGACCAATAGCAATAAAGAGATTGAAGCAGCAATGAGGAGCCTACCATCAAAGAAAAGCCCAGGTCCAGATGGTTTTCCAGGTGAATTTTATAAAACTTTTATAGAAGAACTAATCCCAATACTCCTCAATCTATTCCATGAAATAGAAAGAAACGGGACTCTCCCAAATACATTCTATAAAGCCAACATCACATTGATACCAAAACCAAATAAAGACAGCTCAAGGAAAGAAAACTACAGACCTATATCATTGATGAACTTAGACGCAAAACTTCTAAACAAAATACTATCAATGCGCATTCAAAACCACATCACGAAAATCATACATCATGACCAAGTCGGGTTCATC
>PVJS01009747.1:0-24711 GCA_004027185.1 Glis glis
AGAAAGAAAGAAAGAAAGAAAGAAAGAAAGAAAGAAAGAAAGAGTAGAATGCCCCTGGGTTCAATCCCCAATACTCAAAGAAAGAAACAAAGAAAGAAAGAAAAAGAGTGAGAGGAGTGGTCTACTTCAGTCGTTCTGTTTTTAAAGTACAGTTTTCTTCCAAGTAGTGACCACTTATTAATGGTTGTTTGACTAGATTGAGCAGTTTTTGTTCCTTCAAATCAATTTATGGAACTAGAGATCAGCAACACCAATTTAATGAAAAATCCACTTGTCAGCTTGCTGGGAAAGCAAAAACCCCACACCAATAACAATAAAGTCACCACCGTAAAACTCGGGACTGGGCTGAATTTTTACATTTCATCTTGTTTGATGGTATTATACCCTTAAAATCGTGGGCTTTTGTCTTAAGCATTCCTACAATTCTCCCTCCCAAGTTGGTTCTCTATTTAGTGACATTTCAATCAAATTCCACCACTTAACCTCTAACCTTTGGGTCTTAGCAGAGTTTTTCTATTCATTAAGTTGATAATAGAAAGAGGAAGGAGCCTCCCGGGCCAGACTATGGGTTCTCTCATCAAACAGACCTGGGTTCATGCATGTCATGCCCTGATGGTCCTAGCTGTGTGGGCTTGTGTGAATTAACCTTAAAACCTCAGTTTCCCCGTCTATGAAATGAAAATAATAATAGCGCCTATGACCTCGTCTGGATATTAGATGAAGGGAGAAAAACTCCTAAGGAAAAACCAGTGCGTTGAGATCGGGCAAGCCTTGCTGGTCTCAGAGAGAGTCTCCTCTTGTTGGGTATAACTTTGGTCGCATTTTATCCACGTGGCTCTGAAAGGCCAGGTGAAGAAAATGAACCCGTGGGCATAAATAGTCACATTCTCCATCTCTATTGATGGATATTTGCCCATTAATTCCCTTTGCACCCGCTCGCTCAGGTCTTCATTTTCCCTATGCAATTACGGGTCCTAAATCCTTTCAGAGAGGGAAGAGCTTGCATCCCCAATAGCATTTTGCATCTACAAATCAAACGTATAATTGGCATCTCATGACGGGTACCCACAAATCACAGTGCATTTGAAATTACAGGAACAAGATCGAGAGGGCATTTTCAGCCTCGTCTGGAAAGGTCTTCATAAACCTGTTTGAGAATAATAGGATAGTCCCCAAACCTCCCATTCTAACACCATTTGCCATTATTTAAAAATCATTCTGTTTGCTGAGCTCACACAATTCTTCGGCTATCAATGGAAGATTTTATTTGCATATTCCATAATCTCTCTTCCTTCTGTGCAACTCTCTGCGAATAAAAATGTTACAACAAAAAGACACTGGCTATCAAGAATATAATGGCTGCGCATCCAAATTACTTCCGAGCACTCAAAAAAACACTAGGTTGAGATGAACGTGTGCCAGTAGAGCCACGTGTTTGGGGAAACTTGGCCATTGAGATGCCGAAGGTCAAGTCTTAGTTTTCTCTTGAGCCCATGTCCTCCCCTATTATGACGTTCATAAGATTTGCATTTCAATCCAGATTTCCTGAAAGTCATACACATGAATTTAGCAACTGTCTCATTATAGGGATATTAGAATGATACTCCTTAAACACAAAACTATTAATTTGGGATTCTAGGCACTTATAGAGACGGATGACACTCGCCAATTCAAAAAAGGGGGGAATCGATGGCGCAAAAGATATTGTTTGGCTTTTTCTCTGCCTCCATTGCTTGCAGTTCATAAAAGTGTAGACTAAATTGCTGTCAGGTTGGGCCTGGGAAGTACTTAGTCTAAGTGGGGAAATCGGATGGAATGTGGAACGTGTTATTGTTATTTCATCTTCTCTCCTTCTCTTGCAGGCTACGCCCAGGAGGAACAGCTGAAGGAAGAGGAGGAAATAAAAGAGGAAGAGGAGGAAGAGGAGGACAGCGGTTCAGTAGCCCAACTTCAAGGCAGCAATGACACAGGGACAGATGAGGAACTAGAAACAGGCCCAGAGCAGAAAGGCTACTTCAGTAGCCAGAACTCTCCCGGCAGTCATCTGTCCAACCAGGACGCGGAGAACGAGTCTCTGCTGAGCGATGCCAGCGACCAGGTGTCAGACGTCAAGAGCATCTGTGGCCGCGATGGCACCGACAAGAAAGCCAGCGCTCACCCCAAGCTTCCGAACGAAGCCCACAGTTGCATGGGTAAAATGACCGCCGTCTATGCCAACCTCTTTTCTGATTCCTACTGGTCAGGCCTGGGCCTGGGCTTCAAGCTGTCCAACAGTGAGAGGCGGAACTGCGACACCCGCAATGGCAGCAACAAGAGTGATTTTGATTGGCACCAAGACGCGCTGTCCAAAAGCCTGCAGCAGAACTTGCCTTCCAGATCTGTCTCTAAGCCCAGCCTGTTCAGCTCGGTCCAGCTGTACCGGCAGAGCAGTAAGATGTGCGGGACCGTGTTCACGGGAGCCAGCAGGTTCCGCTGCCGACAGTGCAGTGCCGCCTACGACACCTTGGTCGAGTTGACTGTGCACATGAACGAGACGGGCCACTATCAAGACGACAACCGCAAGAAGGACAAGCTAAGACCCACGAGCTATTCCAAGCCCCGGAAGAGGGCTTTCCAAGACATGGACAAGGAGGATGCTCAAAAGGTCCTGAAATGTATGTTCTGTGGTGACTCCTTCGATTCCCTCCAAGATCTGAGCGTCCACATGATCAAAACAAAACATTACCAAAAAGTGCCTTTGAAGGAGCCAGTACCAACCATTGCATCAAAAATGGTCACTCCGGCCAAGAAGCGTGTCTTCGATGTCAACCGGCCTTGTTCCCCCGATTCGACCACAGGATCATTTGCAGATTCGTTTTCTTCTCAGAAGAACACCAACCTGCAGTTATCCTCCAACAATCGCTATGGCTACCAAAATGGCGCCAGCTATACCTGGCAGTTTGAGGCCTGCAAATCCCAGATCTTAAAGTGCATGGAGTGCGGGAGCTCCCATGATACCTTGCAGCAGCTCACCACCCACATGATGGTCACAGGTCACTTTCTCAAGGTCACCAGCTCTGCCTCCAAGAAAGGGAAGCAGCTGGTGTTAGACCCGCTGGCGGTGGAGAAAATGCAGTCATTGTCTGAGACCCCGAACAGTGATTCTCTGGCTCCCAAGCCATCGAGCAACTCAGCCTCCGACTGCGCAGCCTCTACCACCGAGCTAAAGAAGGAGAGTAAAAAAGAAAAGCCAGAAGAAACCAACAAGGGCGAAAAAGTCGTGAAAAGTGAGGAATATGAAGACCCTCTCCAAAAACCTTTAGACCCGACCATAAAATACCAGTATCTAAGGGAGGAGGATTTGGAAGATGGCTCAAAGGGTGGAGGGGACATTCTGAAGTCGCTGGAAAACACTGTCACCACAGCCATCCACAAAGCCCAAAATGGCGCTCCCAGCTGGAGCGCATACCCCAGCATCCACGCCGCCTACCAGTTGCCCGAGGGCACCAAGCCACCTGTGCCCGGGGGATCCCAGGTCCTGCAGATCCGCCCTAATCTCGCCAACAAGTTAAGGCCCATTGCGCCAAAGTGGAAGGTCATGCCCCTCGTCTCCGTGCCCACCAACCTGGCCCCGTACACTCAAGTTAAGAAGGAGTCGGAAGACAAAGATGAAGCCGCAAAGGAGTGTGGGAAGGAAAGTCCTCACGAAGAAGCTTCATCTTATAGCCACGGTGAGAAGGAGTCTTTCTCTAAAGGTGAACCGGCCCCAGAATCCAGAAAGGCGGAGCCGAGTCCCCTGAAGGAGGAAGCCCCGCTGATGAAAGAGAGCGGCGAGAAAGAGAAGCCACAGCCCCTAGAGCCCGTGTCTTCTCTGAGCAACGGATGCGCCCTCGCCAGCCACACTCCGGTCCTGCCCTGCATCAACCCGCTCAGCGCCCTGCAGTCCGTCCTGAACAACCACCTGGGCAAAGCCACGGAGCCCTTGCGCTCGCCCGCCGGCGCCAGCCCGAGCTCAAGCACAATTTCTATGTTTCACAAGTCCAGTCTCGGCGTCGTGGACAAGCCGGTGCCGAGTCCCGCCTCCACGAGGCCCGCCAGCGTGTCCAGGCGCTACCTGTTCGAGAACAACGACCAACCCATCGACCTGACCAAGTCCAAAAGCAAGAAAGCCGAGTCCTCCCAAGCACAATCCTGCACGTCTCCGCCTCAGAAGCACGCGCTGTCTGACATCGCCGACATGGTCAAAGTCCTCCCGAAAGCCACCACCCCGAAGCCCGCCACTTCCTCGCGGGTCCCCCCTCTGAAGCTGGAAATGGATGTCAGGCGCTTTGAGGACGTCTCCAGTGAAGTCTCAACTCTGCATAAAAGGAAAGGCCGGCAGTCCAACTGGAATCCGCAGCATCTTCTCATTTTGCAAGCTCAGTTTGCCTCGAGTCTCTTTCAGACGTCAGAGGGCAAGTACCTGCTGTCTGACCTGGGCCCGCAGGAGCGTATGCAAATCTCCAAGTTCACCGGACTCTCCATGACCACAATCAGCCACTGGCTGGCGAACGTCAAGTACCAGCTACGGAAAACGGGCGGGACCAAATTCCTGAAAAACATGGACAAGGGACACCCCATCTTCTATTGCAGTGACTGTGCCTCCCAGTTCAGAACCCCTTCCACCTACATCAGTCACTTGGAGTCTCACCTGGGTTTCCAAATGAAGGACATGACCCGCATGGCAGCGGACCAGCAAAGCAAGGTGGAGCAAGAGCTGTCCCGGGTGTCGTCGGCTCAGAGGTCTCCGGAAACAATAGCTGGCGAAGAGGACACAGACTCTAAATTCAAGTGTAAGTTGTGCTGTCGGACATTTGTAAGCAAACACGCAGTAAAACTCCACCTAAGCAAAACGCACAGCAAGTCACCCGAACACCATTCACAGTTCGTAACAGACGTGGATGAAGAATAGCTCTGCAGGTATGGGTTTGCTCCCAGGAGATGGTGACAGAGGCCTGGCGAGGAGACGGGTCTGCTTAGAGGCAGCCGGTGTCTCCTGAGGCCAAGCAGGACAGTAGCTTGCTGCACTAGAGTTATTTTTATGAAAGACCAGAACGTGCTAAGTCCTAACCATGTTCTCAAGTCTTCCCGTTTAGAGTGGAGGATTAGAATAAAATGGATTGAGAGAGATGAAGTGCGCAGATGCCTGTGGCTTCTAGACTTTCAGGATACATGATCCCCGTAGCTCCCCCAGGCCCAGCCTCTTAGAGTCCAGCCAAGGCTCCCCCTCATTGTAATTAAGCAGCACTAACACCATCCCATCTCACCACTCCCTTAGCAATACTAATGACTTACTTATGAAGTGGCAAAAAGGTGAGCTACAGAATAAAGAGGGGAAGGTTGCTAGGGGCAGTCACTCTACGGAGATTCCTTAATCCGCTCTGCTCATGAATAGCTTAAAGTCGTCTTTATTATTGTTACTTGTAATAATGCTTTTTGCAGCTTACGTTTAGCCACTGCTACCGTCCACCTCCTTCCCTTTGTTTATTTCTCACATTAATTTTCCTATGAAAGAGCATGTGCCCTTAAGGAGATTGTACGAAAATACTCCGCTCTGCGGAACATCGAGATGAAAGGAGAGGAGAGGAGTCTCGCTTTCTTCTTTCGGATTCTGGTTTTCTTCAGGGTAGACTATCTTTAACAAAGATAGATGCAACGCATGCCCTTGAGATCTTACTTTACCTGAAGAAGCAAATGGCTTTTCTGCACACACCTGTGGGCCACTGCATGGGGTCCCACAGCTTCAAGGTGTCATAGAAGTTCCTGCCTTGGATAGCCAATGATGCCCAGAACACCTATGTCACCTCCAGGAGGGAGGACAGAGACCAAGATCAAATGACCTCTGCAGATTAGTCACACCAGCCATTTTCAAATGTTATAGCATGACCAAGGCTGGGTCATAACAAGCCACTTCCATCTCCTTTTCTGTATTTTCTCTACTACCTTTTCTCTCCCCTCCAGCATGATGTCCCCAAATGCTAGGGAACCACACACACATTCAGACTGTCCCCCCCACCCCACCCGGGGCTGTCCCTCAACATGAGGACCCAGCAGAAACAAAACCTTCTGTGTTGACCGGTCCAGTTCACGTTATGCTAGATTATACATTTGCTCTTAATTCATTCACAATAAGATATGGAAAGCGAACAATAGCTCAGCATAGAAGGCCTTGCCACACCCTTATTGTCAGAGCACTTGTTTTCAAACAGGAGACTTTCAGATTGAGCCACTAGGTTTGGACACTAGGTGAGTTCCAGGAAGAGAGGGGTGTTGGTGTGGCCTGGCTTTGCGCTCACCTCACATAGGTAGAGAGATTTTTTTTTTTCTGAGTGTTGGGGATGGCCAAAGTGAAATAAAAGGCTAAACTATCGGATCTGGGACTCTTCCCTGAATGAGAAGATCTGAGCTTCTGATGTGGGGCCCCTCTGAAGACCATCTTTTTTTGTTTGCATGTTTTTATCACGAGAATTAAATGTTACTGGCAGATTCATCTCTTGGTTCCCAGCATGATTATTTCAGCTCACCCTATTGAATGAAAAGCCGAAATGCATCTATTGAGTCCACACATGAGCTCGGGTCCCTGCGACATCCTATTTACGTGCTATATAATATCTTACGTTTTATGTAACTTGCTATTATGCTTTTCTGGTCCTTTTTTTTTTATAAAAGGTGGATAGACACAAAATAATCTAGAGAAAGGAGAAATTCCAAATCCAATAGTGGTGGGTCCAAACCCAGAGGACAAATAGGTAATGTTTATTTTGTGCTATAATAAAGACCAATTTTCCACCTGTTAGGTTTGTAATTATTTTTTTTTAACTGCGATATGGAAATACGGAGAAGGGAGAGAAAGAAAGCTTGCATCCCTCCTCAGCCAAAATCTGAAAAGCATGCTATCTATTCCGGGGAAGTGAGGTAAACCAATAATTTGGGAAAACATACACAAAAGGTACTTACAAATCTGTTAAATACATAGATAAGATAGCTACTTTCACATCTCTCCGCGTTTGCACAGAATAAATATTTGTAATTTGGACCTTTCAAAGCACCATATTACAGTGTAATCACTACACAAAACCAGACCGCCATCCATCTATAATCACCTTTATGCTGTGAATCCGAGAGGATTGCAGAAAAACAGGTTTGAGTATTTGGGACTTGTTCAAAGAGTGGGAGTGTATGTGGTGTGTGTATGGAAAAAAGACAGCGGTACAGGGGTTGGGCGTGGTGGCACACACCTGTAATCCCAGTATTTGGGAGGCTGAGACAGGAGGATCGCAGGTTTGAGGCCAGCTTCAGCAAGTTAGTGAGACTCTCAGCAACTTAAGACCCTGTTTCAAAATAAAGAATAAAAAAAGGTGTGGGGGTGGAGTTTGGAGGTAGAGTGCTCCTGGGTTCAATCCCCAGTACCAAAAAAAATAAATAAATAAATAAAAGAAGAACAAGAAGAATGAAAGAAATGATGGTGCAGGGACTGGGTGTGTTTGTGTTAATAAGAAAAATATTCCAACCGGCCTGAATGGTTCCCCTATCCATGCAAAGGTGTCATCTCAATGTTTTGTTCTCCTAGGAAAGAATGCCTCTGCCCTTGGGGTCCTGTATTAGAACAGCACTTAGGCAGTACCTTAGACTTATGCATACTGTTTTTAAATGTTCACAAAATGATACCGCTGCTGTCTGGAACTCTAATCTTCGTTGGTATGCACGATAGCTCAAATCGTGCAAGATGACATGATGTTTGAGAAAGCATGTCAAGATATTATGGAAAACTTGAGGGCTTTACCATATCTATATTTTCCAAAAGACATAAATTTTGACCTGAATTTTCTTTCCTCTCCTGGACATATCTTAAATCCTGCGGAACGGTCTGCCAAATATTAAATTCAAATTTTCATTAAAAATTCATTAGAAAATATTAAATGTGCATCCCTAGTTGAGGACATAAGTAACCTGAAACAATTTCAATATGTATTTGTATATATCTTTAAGAGCCACATGCTCTTGAATAATAGAAATTAAACAGAGAGTAAATCAATGAGTCTAAAATGCGTAAGGACTTGAAATTATAGTCATTACCATGTAATATAGTGTACAAGTTTAACAGCACACCTAACCTAGAAATTGTTAGCAGAAATGTATTCTAGTCCAATGAGCTGACACGGCTGTTATGGACAACTTGATCTAAATACATGTTCAGGGTGGACGGGCCAGTCCCGTTTGCATTTCAGATGAACAACACACATATTCATAGTATAAGTGTGTCCCAAATATCGCACGGTCCATAGTTATATCCAAAAAGTATTCATTGTTTTAACTGTTAAAACACTGTTTCAACAGAATTCAGTTCTCCCTGGGCATCCTGTATTTTTTTTTTATTTGCTAAACCTGGCAACTCAAACAACAGGGATTCTAAGGCAGTCTAGAAGAGGCAAATGGACTGCACTAATTAATTTCCCTAAGAGGCACCAACCACGTCTTCATTCATTAAATAAATATTCCTTCCTGCCCTTGTCCATCCCTCCCTGCCTCCCATCCATCTTTCCTTTTCTCCCTCTCTCCCTCCCTCCATTCCTTTTATCCCTCAACAAATATCGGTCATGCTTTGCTGCGCAACAGATTCTACTTAGTCATAGAAACATAATCGTGAACCAGCAGCCATGCCAATTATAAGAGCGAACCGTACCAGGCCTTGAGGCGAGTCCTCCACAAACACTATTTCACTTTATTCCCCCAAACAGCCCTGTAAAGTCGAGGCCCATTCAAACACACTATGCGGAAAGAAACGGGGACAGAGAGATTCTGCACAAATTTCCCAGGGTCCCCCAATCTCTGAGCCGCACTGATTCATCGTCTTGTATCTAGAAGCCCATCGTCCTACGGCAAGCACTGTGCTAACCCCAGGAAATAAACCAATAACCAGGACAAGAGTCTGCCCTCGAAGCTAGTGGCAGGCACCTGGGTGACCAACTCAAGGGTAGATACAGAGCAGAGTGCACAGGAGGGACTTCTGCCCTGTCTGGGGAAGCCGACATGGGGACAGGAGGTTTCAGAACATCCTTTGGAAAGAATACTAACTGTGAAGACCATCCAACCTGACTTCAAACCTCAACTCATCCAACTCTAAGTCATGCCCTGCTTCCATATATGTAGGATGGGGACGTAACATCCCTCTCATAGGACAGCTGTGATAATTAAATCTATGCATGTAATTATTTTCCATAAAGCCTGGCTCATAATAGGTTCACAAATTAAGTAAGAACTCGACCGTCTCTACAGGCTCATGTTCTGCAGCCCCACCTGATGTATATAGAATTGAACTACTTAATATCTTGGTAGGTATCTCCTTGAAAACTTCTACCTGTTATTTGATTATGATAACAAAGACAGCAAAACCATCATTTGGTGCCTCTTTCTATAAGCCAGGCAGAGTTATGCAGAGCATCCCCGCTTTGCGGAGAGGTAACACAAAGCTCAAAGGGTTTTATGATTTGTCCAAGAATGCACAATAAGCAGAGAGGCAGGAGTGCAGCCCGGGAGTGGCGAAAGCTCATCCACTTTCTCCTGCTTCTTCCTTTCCTCCTCCTGGCTTAAGGTTTCCGGGTGCAACCCAGGGCCAGCTGTATCTCCAACCGCTCAGAGAAAAGGCTGTAAAATGTGGATAAGAGTTGAGAGAACAGCGAGGGCTCCCCTGGGCCTCTTAGAGGCTCCAGCTGTAAATCTAATCCAGTCGTACATCCCTGAACGACGGGGCTACATTCTGAGAAAGGGTCTTTATGCGATTTCATCACGTGAACACATGAACACAGCTATGACATCACTACGTGCTATAATCTGACTGAACCATCGGATATGGAGTCCAACATTGACCCCAAAGTCTTTATGGGGACACTGACTGT
The DNA here is from genome assembly GCA_004027185.1 of Glis glis. Classification (NCBI taxonomy): domain Eukaryota; kingdom Metazoa; phylum Chordata; class Mammalia; order Rodentia; family Gliridae; genus Glis; species Glis glis. The sequence goes on from PVJS01009747.1 coordinate 9,915, forward strand.
CTTGTAACTCGGGGGCCTGAGGCTGACCTGCAGGATGAAGCAGAGTATCCCCCACATCCTCTTGCATCCCCTTGTTCAGTCAGGTAATTATACATTTACTGTGTCGTGTCTGGCCAACACATGACCCAAATCTCGGGGAAAATATATAGATCATCTTGCCTCCCAGGAATTCATTTTGGGGAAACAAAATGAGAATGGGGAAAACAGGGTCAAGTAGGAGACTCTGGCATTTCTCAAAGAGCAAGCAACGAACGCATCGTCTTCCTTGACGTTCGCCTCCCATCCGAGGCATCTGGCTTCACTCCCCTTTCGCGTCAACACGCCTCGTCCCCGCTGCACTTTTCCCTCATTTGGACTTTTGAATGCTCCATCCTGACGTGTATAATTTGGTGCTTTAATATAGAGTAACATTATTTTTCACTTACTCCAATCTGCCATCAGCATCATCTTTTCATTTAACCAGATGTAATTCTTTTTTTTCTTTCGCTAAATTGAAAATCCATGAGCGACAGGGAGTGCAATGTTTTAATTAGCTCATATTTTTTATATGGATTTATGTCTTTAAAATACATTTGTGTAATTCTTCAGCTAAATTAAAAACGTCTTTCTGCGAAAGTGAGGAGGGGAAAATAAAGAGCTAAACGGTGTCATCAGCCTAGGTGGATGCGGACGGAGGCTGGGAACTTAGCCGAGGGACATGCACCATCGCTGGGGCTGCTGCTTCCTGGTTTTGAACTTGCCCCTCATTTAAACATGTCTCTCTCTATCAAGGCTTCTTGGAGGAGGCTTGGGGAGGCATTTTTTTTTTTGAAGACCCCTAGTCAGTAAACAAGCAGTTACCTTCGGTGAGCTCATTTGAAACCGAACCTGCCGCCAAACATAACAAACAAAAAAAAAGAGTCATAATGATAAACAGTTTTCCCCTGCATTTCTCTTTGTCTTTTTTTTAACTATCAAGTTTAAAGCTTTCCACAATGCTTTTTTTTTCCTACTTTATAGGAGACAAGTGACATTCCGTGGTAAATGGGAGAAAGAGCCATGCAGAACTGAAATCTCTCTAATGCATTGACACTAACTTGCCCTCTATTGTTGGAAATGAGCAGGCGCCGGTGATTGTTCATCAAACGGCTCCTAATGCAGTTAAAGCATTCAGCTATAATTTCTCCTTGCATTTATAATTACTGTCATAGACTGCACACCTCGGTGAGCAGATTAAAGCTATAAACTATTTAGCCGCGGCTCTACGACGAGGAACTTGATTTGTCTGGCAGGAGTTATTTGTTAGGGAGCTTGACACTTCACATAAAAATGACTCAACTTGATGAAGAACAATGCAGTTTTAGCAATGCGGGGATTTTAAATCAGTCAGGACGCCACGCCCTGCAAGAATCGCAGGGCAGTTTGTTAAATGATATGTAGGCCACGGAGATAAGGAGATGTGTTAAGGGTACCAGAATAGAAGAGGATTGGGTGTGTGGCTGCTTCTTTTTTTTTTTTCCCTGACTCTCCTCTGGAAGGTTGTGAGTTTGTTGAAAATCAGTGTATGTCATGTTCCCCTATTAAATCCAGTGTAAATGTTACAGGAGGCTCACCTGGCAGGGAAAAGGGGGATGCCGACAGCCCAAGGCACCTGTCACATTTGGGGGTTTTAGAGAACTCTGTGAGGCTGTGGAGAACGTTCACCTCCCAAAGCCCAGGACACCAGGGTCATGTGGAAAGTGGTTGTTCGGTTTCATTTTTATTTTTCCTGGGCTCTTTGGGTATTTCTTTGTTTACTCGTTTGTTTATCTAGAGCAGGCACGTGATACATCTCGGCACAGAGAGTGATTCTATTGTGCTGAGTCCGTACCTTTATAACTGTGCCAGTAAACAAAAACATTTTCCAACTCCGATCTTCTAGTTGTTGACACCCAATAACCAAGAGCTGGCTCTCAATGGAGGTGGGGGGGACTTTCAATTGATATGGAATCATCCCCCACCCACCCACGCCTCACAGCCATAAAGAAACACACATTTATTTTAAAACTAGCATTCAAGATCAAGGTTATAGAATACGTATTGACAGCAGCAGTAAATGCCAATACTCAAATATTAGCAGTCACAAATACAAGTGCTCCAAGGGTCAGAGGTGACAGGAAGGGCCCTAGCGGGCCCAGCAGGGGCTGTGGCACATTAAAGCAGGGAGTCCCTGCGTAGTCCCAGCCCAGCCGATTTCCAGAAAAGTAGGAAATCCCAATCTTTGTGGGAAGCCTCCCAGGTTTAAATTGAGAGGGTTTTATCAGTGTATTTTGGTCTTGGTTTGTTTTGCTGTTGTTGTTTTGAACACTCCAAGCTAAACAAAGTATGTCAGAGACCAGATTTAACTCCTAAACTACCAATTTGCAGCCTCTGAAACTGGTGGCAAGCCAAACTGAGACACCAGCCCTCTTCTTTTTTCCCCTCCTCCCCTCAACTAACCCCCACGGGCTCTAGGACCTCAGTGCTTACATCCAGCGCTTGTGTTCTCTTTCTCTGTCTCTGTCTCTCTCTCCCTCCCTCCCTCCCCCCATCTCTATAGAGGATGCCAGGTTGTTCTTAGGGAAAAGGTACCTCCCTCTTAGCGTTCCATCGAATTGCAGCTACATAGGATAGGGAAGCAGAGCGGACTCTCTATAGGGTACCAAGCATCCACATTTGCTTAGGACTTGGCAGGGAGGGTTTGGGGGTTGTGAAACTAGAACCAGGAAAATTCCCAACAAACTGGGACCAGTTGGTCACTCTGCGGTCCTGACACGCTCTGGTTCCTTCTCGGGTAGTGTGCATCTCTCTCCTTTCTTTCTTTCACCCACAGCGCTCTTGCTTCAGGGAACAAGATGTAGGTTGGTGCAGCTGGTGAAACGGTGCATGTGCTCTAATCCTAACCATCTGTAGTCAATACTGATGTTAACCAACACACTTGGGCCTATGGTAGTCACTAAATCCTTACAGCAAATCTGCAAGGTAGATATGGTTCCCATTTTAGAAACGAGAAAGCTGAGGCTCAGAAAAGGTGCTTCAGGTGCCCAAGCAGTTAAAAACCGGACTATGAGAGTCTGAGGTCAGGGCTGCTCACACAGCCCTGGCCACCAGCACCCACCCTGACTTGAGTGTATATTAGGTACTCAATATTCGCCGGGCGTGGTGGCTCACACTTGTAATCCCAGTACTTTGGGAGGCAGAGAACGGAGGATCCGGGTTCGCGGCCAGCCTCAGCTCTCTCTCTCTCTCTCTCTCTCTCTCTCTCTCTCCCTGTCTCTCTCTCTCTACTTAGTGAGGCCCTCTGCAACTTCGTGAGACCCGGTTTCAAAATAAAGTATAAAAAATAGGGCCAGGGGTGTAGCGTGGAGGTAGAACGTCCCTGGGTTCAATCCCCGGTACCGCAAAAAAATATATATATATTAGGTACTCAATATTCCACGCATCGTGCATCTAACGTGCATAGTCTTAACATATTGAGTTTTTTTTTAAATATATGTAGTTGGACCTCAATTATAGTTGCTACAAATATACAAAGCGGGGTGTTTCTGCACGCCCCAACCCCTGGCCCAATAGCTGAGTGGCCAGAATGAGCAAGTGGGCACATCTCCACTCTTCCCAGAGTTGCATCAACTTAGTCAGGCATGGTGGCGCATGCTTGTCATTCCAGTACTTGGGAGGCTGACACAGAAGGATCACAGGTTCGAGGACAGCCTCCGCAAGTAGTGAGACTCTCATCAACCCAGGGAGACCCTGTTTCAAAATAAAAATAAAATAGGGCTGGGGGGTGTAGCTCAGAGGTAGAATGCCCCTGGGTTCTATCCCCAGTACCAAAAATTTTTGAAAAAAAAATTTTTAAAGTTGCACCAACTTTAGCACTTGTACACTCTCCGCAAGCTGCCCAGTGGTTTCACCAGTAGGCACAGGACTGTAGCTTAAGGAGAACCTGTTCAGTGAAGTCAGCCTCGATGGATTGCTCTACAAGTGTGCAGATTTCCATAGGAAGCTATCCCAATTCCCTCACTGTATGAGCCCTTGCTGTCTGTCCGTGCTGTTCAGGCACAGGGGATGAGGTGGACATCAGGACAGGCGAGTCCCAGGAGCTGGGGTTCTTGTCAGGAAGACAAGAAAACATAAAATGTCACAATAAAGGGACAGAAATGGCATGCTGGTTGACAGGGAGCCCAGGGAAGGCCTCACTGAGAGGGTCCTGCTGTTTGAAGCCTCTTCTATAACTCACCTTGAAATATAATTGTGTGGTGACACATGCCTGTAATCCCAGTACTTGGGAGGCTGAGACAGGAGGATTGCAGGTTCAAGGACAGCCTCAGCAAGTAGTGAGACTCTCATCAACCTAGTGTGCCCCTGTTTCAATTTTTAAAAAATAAACAAATGAATAAATATTAGGGCTGGGGGTGTAGCTGGGAAGTAGAATGCCCTGTTCAATTCCCAGTACAACAAAAAAAAAAAAAAGAAAGAAAAGATAAAAGAAATATAATTGCCATCCAACAGAATTAAAGGTGGGGCTTTCAAGAAGTGAACTAGTATTAATACCGACATCACGGGAGTGGATCAGTTATGGTGGGAGTGGCCCGTGTATCTCAGAAGTGAGTCAATTACTGCAGGAGTGGGTCAGTCATTGCAGGAGAGGGTCAGTTATCCTGGGAGTGGGCTAGGTATCTTCAAAGTGGGTCAGTAATTGTGGGAGTGGGCCAGTAATCTTGGGAAGGGGCTCTGGTATCTCGGAACGGAGTCAGTTATCACGGGAAGGCCTGTTATTGTGGAAGTAGGTCTGGTCTCTCGGAAGTGAGTTTATCATGGCGGGAGCAGGTCAGTCATCGCAGGAATAGGTCAGTTATCGTGGGAGTGGGTCTGGTATCCCAGGAGTGAGCCAGTTATAGTGGAAATAGGTCAGTTATTGTAGGAAAGAGTCTAGTATCTTGGAAGTGAGTCATTTATCACGAGAGGGGTCTCTTAGCATGGAAATGGATCTGGTGTCTCAAAAAGTGAGTCAGTTATCGCGAGAATGGATCCGTTATCATGGGAGTGGGTCTGGTGTCTCAAAAAGTGAGTCAGTTATCGCGAGAACGGATCAGTTATCGTGGGAGCGGGTCTGGTGTCTCGAAAGTGAGTCAGTTATCGCGAGAACGGATCAGTTATCGTGGGAGCGGGTCTGGTGTCTCGAAAGTGAGTCAGTTATCGCGAGAACGGATCAGTTATCGTGGGAGCGGGTCTGGTGTCTCGAAAGTGAGTTGTCATCGCGAGAACGGATCAGTTATCATGGGAGTGGGTCTGGTGTCTCAAAAAGTGAGTCAGTTATCGCGAGAACAGATCAGTTCTCGTGGGAATGGGTCTGGTGTCTCGAAAGTGAGTCAGTTATCGCGATAATGGATCAGTTATCGTGGGAGTGGGTCTGGTGTCTCGTGAGTCAGTTATCGCGAGAACGGATCAGTTGTCGTGGGAGTGGGTCTGGTGTCTCGTGAGTCAGTTATCGCGAGAACGGATCAGTGAGTCAGTTATCGCGAGAACGGATCAGTTCTCGTGGGAGTGGGTCTGGTGTCTCGAAAGTGAGTCAGTTATCGCGGGAATGGATCAGTTATCATCGTGGGAGTGGGTCTGGCGTCTCGAAGGTGAGTCGGTTATCGCAGGAATGATGAGTTATGGCGGGAGTGGGTCTGGTATCCCGGGAGCGGGTCTGGCGTCTCGAAGGTGAGTCATGGCGGGAGCGGGTCTGGCATCTCGGGAGTGAGTCATGGCGGGAGCGGGTCTGGCATCCCGGGAGCGGGTCAGGTATCGCGGGAGCGGGTCTGGCGTCTCGAAGGTGAGTCATGGCGGGAGCGGGTCTGGCGTCTCGAAGGTGAGTCATGGCGGGAGCGGGTCTGGCGTCTCGGGAGTGAGTCGCGATGGCGAGAGTGGGTCAGTTATGGTGGGATGGGGCCTGGTATCTTGAAGCGAGTCAGTTACCGCGTGCGTAGACCAGGTGTCTCACATGCGAGTCACTTACCTCCGGCGTGGATTCGTGATCCTGGGCCGGCCTGGGATCTCGGGGACGAGTCAGTTCTTGGGGGAGTGGGTCAGTTGTGGGAAAAGATCTGGTATCTCAAGAGGACGTGAGTCAACCATGGCGGGAGTGGGCCGTCATCATGGAGTGCGCCTGGTGTCTAGGAAGCGAGCGGGTCGGCCGTAGCAGCAGTGGGTTCCTGATGAGAAGCGAGGATCTGGCACGATCGCCCCCGCGGCCTCTCGTGGTGACACTGCCCGGGATGTGAAGACCCTCACAGACACAGCCTCTCCACCGTGAGCGTGGCAGCCTCCAGCACCATGAGTCTAATACACTTCAGTTCTTTATAATTTACCCAGTCGGGGGTATTCCGTGCACAGGAAGTGAGAGGTGGCTTCCTGAGCAGGTACATCTGTTCCGAGACGTGAAAGATGAGTAGAAGGAAGTCAGGAAAAGAGACTTGAAGGAGAGAAGCAGCAGGAAAGGAGAGCGACAGAGAAGGAAATCTGGAAACGAAGAGACTAAGAGAAGTTCCATTTGTCTGCTCGGTCCAGACCCCAAACATTGTTTCTCATTTTCGCTGACTGGACATAGTAACTGCAGACTCAAGTTCTGACGAGCCCAGGACCCTGTCCTTCCACACACACTGACCCAAGCACCTGTCAGGGACAAGCATAGGAGCAGACAGAGGGGACGATGTGAGTGAAATGAGGCTCGTCACTCTGCTTCCCCTAACACTTCAGCCTGTGCTTGGTTTCTTAAAGACGCTATTCACTTACTCCTTTGGACGGTCTTAGAAGATGAGTGATATATCTCCATCTTAAAGGAAACCGAGCCTTAGAAATAATGAAATCCCCAGGGTCACAGTGTCAAGAGAGTTAGTCCAGCTTCCACAGACTCTAAACCTGGGTTCTTTCTACCAGGTGACTTTTGTCAGGTACACTCTCCCACCTGTATCAGTAAATCTCTATTTAAAGATGGTCAGTGGGCGTTAGATACCCACTACGGTCAAGATCAGATACTCACAAACAAAACTAAGTAAGGAATGAGTGCTGAGATATTAGCCAGTACTGATATTTATTGAATTTTCTTATGTACTATGTCCTGGCTAAGCACTTTTCACAAAGTATCCTTTTTAATTCTTCCAACACTTTTTTTGAAATGATTGTTTTTATTACCACTCCCTGTTGCATCAAGAAAATTGGAATTGTAAGAGTTCAAACGGAGTTGTCCAAGGTCATCCAGCTGGTAAATGTAGACATAGTAGTTCTAACTATTCTGGAAGAGCTTGCAGTCTTAACCCTTTCCTGCTAGAGTATTTGACAGTCTTTTGGGGAAAAGGTGTGGGATTTGAACTGGGGAGTGTACATATAAAGGGGGGAGGGTAGGCATATGGATGTCTTCTAGCCAAAAACATCTTTCTGTCCTAATTTTGGAGACCCAAACACATATGTTCTGGGCAGGACATGAAGGAACTTTGTGCAAGATATAGACATGAACTTGAATTGCTTATGATTTATTTTGATGTGTCAAGTCAAAGGGACGGGAACCTAAGAAACAGATGGTGGCTCCTTGTAACTGGGAAATTGAGGTGTTCTGGGGACTTGGGGGTGATCTGCCTAGACATGGCAATAGAGGCAAGGAATCAGCATGAGGAGAGAAGATGGCCAGACCAGGCATCAGCATGACTTAGAAACAAAATTCCAGTATTAGATGCCCCTGGTGTCAAACGTGGGACCGGCCTTGCTCCCTCTTTCCCTTGGGATGAAAGTCGGGCTAGGCTTCCAGTGCGTCATCTCCAGAATGAATGTGACAATTAATGAACAACAAATGGTAGTTGTTTTAAAGGTAAATCTTGGACCTTGGGAGGCTGAGACAGAAAGATCGCAAGTTCAAGGCCCGCCACGGCCACTTAGTGAGACCCTGTTTCAAAAATAAGAAGGGCTGGAGGTATAGCTCAGTGGTAGAATGCCCCTGGGCTCAATCCCTAGTGCTACAAAAGAAAAATTATAATCACCTGATTCCCTAATAAAGTATAGGCTTAAAAAGTAAATTAAATTAAAAAGTATCTTGGATGTCTGTTTAATCTTACTAAACCTCAGTTGCTCGTCAGGCGAGTGGAATCAGCTACCCCCCTTCATGGGGCCATTACGAGGATTAAAGGAGACAGGCCACATCCGCCACTTGGATGACAGTAAGAGCCCTGCATATCTGAGCCCAAATCTTTGCCGTGACTCTCAGCAGCAGTCAGGGCAGACTCTGGGCTCAGATGCACCTGGGTTCAAACCACTTACTAACTGAGTCTGATCCAGTCAGTAATTCTCTTTGAGCATCAGCTTCCTCATCCCTCAAATGCAACTAATCACACTAATCTTCCAGCAATGTTATGGGGGGAAAATGTGTACCTTCAGATTGATAAAAGAGAGCCTGGCATAGATTGGGTGATAGTAAATGGCTTTGCGATCCCCTTCCTCCCACCCAGGTTGTGGTCAGGATTAGCTAAGAGAGTCCACAGAGTGCTTGGCACTGGATCTGGCACAGGAAGCGAGAGCTTGATGAACTTCCTCTCTGTTCCTCCCTTGATCGCCTGCCTAAAAAAAAAAACTCCCTTTCATTTGCCTAAGGCTTAAATCAAGATGTGGAATGGATTGTGCCATTTTATTTGAACAAATAAGGAGATTGTGTGTACAGATTTATCTAAAACAGGTCTGGGGGGGATCTGCTCCTCAGAAAAAATAGAATATAGAATTAAGCTGGCGTGTCCTTTCCCCTGACTACCCTAGTCTCTGTGAACAGCTACCTTGAGAAATTCCACTTGCTACAATGCAGATTCACTGGTAGCTGCGCCATGTGTGGGAAGATGTGCACTAGAGTTTCCAATTCTGATGGTGGTGATGATGATGATGATGAGATGATGGTGATGATGATACAATAATGATGATTAAATGTGATAACAAATGTGCTTAGAATGGTGCCTGGAGCTGTGTCCATTGTCACAAGTGTCCTTGCTTCATTGACATTGACAGAGGACTCGTGTTTATTGAGCACTATTTTGAATCACCATTGAGGTTGTTTTATCAGTACCAACGGGTAAAATATACCTCTTCTTTTGGTACTTTTTTAAAAATATACTTTTATTGATGCATTGTAATCTCACATCATAATGAAGTTCAGAGTGATAGAGACATATATGTGCACAGCACTTGTTGGGGTTCCTCCTGGTACTTTTATTTTTAACAAGAAATATATATTTAACATCACCTTTGAGAGGTAAATGGAGACTGCCTTTATTCACAAATTTAACATCAAGGAAACAGGATTTTTTTCTGTAAAAGTGGAAGTCAGGTAAGAACAGTAAAATCCACCATTTATAAAGGATACCACAGAGATAATTCCTTTAGATTTCTTGATACAATATCCTTGTGCCTCATTCTTGCCTTCTGCCTATTTTTCTTCTAATAGACGCACCTGCCACTCTCTTCCACGGACCCCCCCCCCCAGATACTGGAGCTGTTTGCCTACAGATGCAGGGCACCCTGGGGCCCACAAGCAGTTACCCCCTGGATGGCTCTCAGCCAATGACTGGTTTATGCAGAGCAGCAGAGCCAGCCCCTGCCTCCAGGCAGCGTAAACAATGAGGCATAATGTGGTAGGCCCCATATGTATATTATCCCAATTAATCTTACCCCTAAACTCTATAAAGAAAGAACTGTGGTTGTACCCAGCTTATAGGTGAAGAAACCAGAGAGATGAAGTGACAAGCAAGACTAAACAGCCGGGACGAAGCAGAGCTAGAAATCGAGTGGAGACAAATGCTTGACTTGCCTCAGGCCAGAATTCTGACCAAAACTACTCCTAGCATCCTTCTGTTACCTCTTGGTCAAATTCTGTAAAGTACTACACCCAAGTGTGAGATGCCGACACACCAGTTATTCACAGAGGAGAGATGAGTGGGGAAAAGAAGTTTAAATGCCCCTAAAACCCAAATCTTAGACGTTTACAACTTTCTACGACTCAGGCCCTCCAGCAAATTGGCACCTTCAATGTGCATGGTTTTATCTGGCATTTTTTCATAGATGGGGAAAAAAATCATGTTTCAGGTTATGTTATTTTCAATGCTACATTACTCGATTTCACAGTCAAATAATTCTATTTTTGCTCACCAGAGGATTTTGTCATGTTTAATTGTTTATGACTCCCTCCTCCCCCCGTTGGCGGGAGCCTTCACTTCCCTTCTTGCTGCCTTCGTTTAGACTCTCTTGTGCACCGTAACCATGGAGATGGGTCCCTATTGGATAATCTTTGCTCCGGCTTAGAAGTCAGAGAACCAATCAGGACCTTGTCATCCCAGAAATGTTAAGAGGATGAAAAATGGGAGGCCTTTGTGAGTGGAGGGCAGGCCTGTCCTGCCATCTCAGGAGATGGGAGTTTCTGATGCCTGGAAATCCTGAGAAGCAAACACAGAGCAGCTGAGTCAGTGGGGAAGAACACGGGCCCTGGACGTGCCGAGGACGGGGTCTCGGCTCCTCACTGAGGCCTGGAGCAGGTCACGTCACTTCTCTGAACCTCAGCTGCCTCTTCTGTCAAGCAGCTGCACAAAGGCCGACCTTGCAGATCGTTAGAAGGATAAAATCGGAGCAAGCCTACTGAGTGCCTGCGTAGAAAAGTATCACACATAGAATTCCTCAGTAACGAGAGCTACCCTCATCATTATTAAGATATAGCACCCCTAGAATGGAGATTGGTGAACGCGTCTGACAATTTTAATTATAATAGCAATGACAGCATTTGTGATATGCTGGAACCAAATCACATTTCCGGTCTCGGGGACCTGCCTCTGGGGAAGATGAGCATGGACACTCTCATTAACAGTAGGCGCCTCGTATGTGTTGGGACTGTGGCTGCTGCTGGGATCGCAGAGATGGGCATGGGAGAGACTGGCCCTGTCCACAGAATGCTTACAGCCCACACAGAAGAAAGCAATCACCACGGCTTAGGGCAAGTACTGAGCCTGCGCAGGACAAGAGCATCAAGAACGTCCATCAGATGAGGTGAGATCCAGGCTGCGTCTTGAATGATGATGAGCAACTAGCCAAGTAGAGAAGAGGGGACGAGTATTATGGGAAGAAGGAATGGCAGAAGAAGGAAGGTTGAAAGGCAGGGCACCGTTTACCTGAAGTTCCTCTGTCAGGACAGGTGAGGGGCACAATGGACTTTTTACTGAGCCTCAAGTTCACCCCGATGCCAACTCCATATCTGCCTCTAAGCTCCAGGAGGACAGGCGTTGTGTCTGGCTCAGCATTCTATTTGTTAGAACATAGACTCTATAAATATTGGGAGGAAGGGAAGGAGGAAGAGGAAGGAAAAGAAAGTGGGAGGGAAGACGCAACAGTATTTATGGGGTGATCATAACTTCCTTGTAACATCCCCCATGTGTGAAATGACAATAATATCTATATCACTCATCAGTGAAGCAGATCAAGTAGACAAAATATGTAGTACACCATAGTGCCCAGCATATAATGGCCGCCCAGTGAAGGCATAGTCAAGCTTTGCAAAGCCCAGAAAAGCAGGAACTGAGACACACATCCAGCGTATAAATGATTTGTCCAGAGAACTAAAACTCTGCCATGAGGCGTGTGCATCTGGGCTAAGAAGTGTCTTTTCCAGAGGTGCAAACGTTCAGGGGAGCAGGGAGAGTCTTCAGTGCCTTTGGGTGAGCGAGTAGAGCATCCTGTGCTCTATCACAGGAGGATCAGTGGCCGTCAGCCTTCCTTTTAATTAATGATATTCATAGAGAACCGTCTAGAAGCCAGGTGCTGTTCTGAGTACTGACCACGCCAGAGACTAAGAAAAATACAGACCTTCCATTCTCATCTGGGGACACAGGTTGATAATACCAACAGCCAACACTTATTGAGCATATAAATACAAGTAACAAGAATGTCTGAGAATGAGGGGACACAGGAGAGTGGGGGGGACAGTGCCAAGACCACCTGCTTTAAATAGAGGGGCAAGTGGGGGAGCAGACAAGGAGGCCGAGAAGGCAGGTGGGGCAGCGGGTCCCAGGAAGGAGAAATGGGAGCAGGTGGGATGTTTGATATAGACAGAGGCCAATGTCACCAGGTAAGGGCAAGATTGGTACAGGAGTCCAAGGTATAGGAGTGGGGCAAGTTGGGGCTTCGCAGAACATTCTAAGAACTTGGGATTGTTTTTCTTTTTATCCTTTGAAACCCAATGAGAAGCCACTGATGATATTTTTATCTACTTTTATTGGTGCATTGTAGTTTCACATAATATAGTTCAGAGTGACAGGGACATACATGCACATAGCAAGCTCTTAGTGAGCTCCCCCACATTCCCTCTCCACATGCCCTTCCCCATACATGATACTGAGACTGGCATCGGTAATTTCACATATGTACATAACATCAATGAAAGTGTTTACTTCATTAATTCTCCCTCTCCCACCCTCCCCTAGACCCCCTCCATCTCTCCACTGGGATTTCTCCTCCATTATCTAAAGTCCCTCTTGTGTCTCAGTTACTCCCTAGCTTCTGCATATGAGAAAAACATATAACCCTTTACTTTCTGTGACTAGCTAATCTCACTTAACATGTTCTCCAGGTCCATCCATTTTCCTGCAAATGACATAATTTTGTTCTTCTTTATTGCTGAGGAGAATTCCACTGTGTGTATATCCCATAATTTTGTAATCCATTCATCTGTTGATGGAAACCTAAGTTGGCTCTATAATTTGGCTATTGTGAATTGTGCTGCTATAAACATGGATATGCATATATTACTATACTATTCTGACTTCAGTCCCTTTGGAAGGATACCCAGGAGTGGTATATCTGGATCACATGGTGATGGTATTTAAGCAGGCAAGTGGTACAACCCTTTTTTTTTTTTTTGTAAGGTCAACCAGCTACTGAGTATGGAGTGGATGAGAAGGGGGAGAGTAGAAGCAGAAGGCTAGGCAGGAAGTGGGAGGGGTTGGGGGAGAGGCGGGGTACTTGGGCTGCACTGGAGGCTGTGAACATGAGAAGAATAACAGACCCATGCGGGTCTAGGAAAGGGAAGGGATATCAAACAGACGGCGTGGGCATGAGGACAAATCCTATCGGCTTTGTATTTTGAAGCCCTGGTGGAACACGGGTATTCTCCCTCCATCTCCCAGGATCAGCCCCAGCTCCCAAACATGCCCTTAGTGATAAAAGTAAACCAGTATTCCGATGCTTCTCCAGGAATCATGAAGTACAAATGAAAGGTCCTCAACATGTGTGCCTCCCTGTTTTTAATCCTAATTGAACTCCTCTTTTCTGTAACTCAGCCCCACCCTCTGAGCACTGGGAGGGGGATGTACTGGCCAGCCGACATGGAGGAACACATTGTTTCTCCACAGTGATTTAATGACCTTGTTGGCATCCTTGGGACTGCTGAAATCTTCTATAATTATTCGGGTTGGCGGCAGAGCCGTCTGTTGATCGGGGAATAGCTGATGTAGATGTCAAATGTCAATAAATTTGCAATCCATAATTGTAACCACTTGATGCTGGAGCAGAGCGGGGAACAATGACTTGGTCACGAGGCCATGAGAGGTTGAACCAATATGAGCACCACAGCATCTCAGGCGTTACACGGGCAAACGTGTGGCCTATCTTTCCTTTGTCCCTTTCCCCACTTCTCTTTCTCCATCTCTATCACTATCTTTGTTCCCTTCCCTAGACGCGGGCATGTTGTGGGCTGCTGTCCAGAGTCCCCCGGGTCCGTTTCCACGCAGAGCTAACGATGCTGTAAACACAGCCAGGGTCCCCCAGTGTCTCTGAAGGCTCCATTGGGTCTTGCCGTTCAGGTCTGTTTGGCCCCTGCTGGAGATCAAGCATCGATTCTGTTCTGCTTTGCTTGCTTTCCGACAGCACGGTTTGTGTTGGAAAGGCCTGTGTCAGGAATTAGAGAACATCCCTAACAATGGGAAAAATACACCCTAATATAAATATACCACTTGTGGGCTTGCTCTCTGACAAGCACCCGTGAACTGGAAGACGCCGGAAGCGCTCAGAAGTCATGGAGACATGTAACCAAGGCATTTGCTTAATAACTCAGCCAGTTCCTCAAGCTCACCTTATCAAGCTTTAACCTCTGAGTCTCTTAAGTTCCTAGTTCAAAAATGCAGTCTCCTCTGTCCTCAAGTTAATTTTTAAATTATATATCATTGTAGAGAGGCCCTTGTGTTGAATATTATGAGTCATTTCCGCATCTGAAATGGAGAATTAGAAGTGAACATTAGCGACTGCCTATAAATCTCAGCGAGCGACGTGGCATGTGAAACCACACGGCCTTCACCGGGAAGGAAAAAAAGCGCTGTACAAGAAAAGGGACTTGGAAGGACAGAGGCGATTTTTCAAGAGTGTAGGTGGCTGCCCTATGATCACAGATTTCTTGGTGTGCTAAGCAATCCCAGGACCCCAGTGGACCTGGGTTTTGGCCAAGCTGGATTCAGCTCTGTGGCTCATTTTTCTTGGAACATTTTTTTTTTAATGGAAAGTTTCTTAGATGTTGAGAAATGTGTCCTAAGGCTCACTAAGATCCGGAAAAGGTCAACAGGACATGTCATTGTAGACAGCACGGTTGCAGCCAAGTGAATGTGAAGCAGGAGTGCTGCGTGGGAGTGTAGGAGCGTGGGCGCTCAGTGGATCCCGCTTGGGAGCGTGGGTGATGAGCGGATCCCACTTGGGAGCGTGGGCAATGAGTGGATCCCGCTTGGGAGCGTGGGTGATGAGAGGATCCCGCTTGGGA